>CAUYSK010088226.1:0-26170 GCA_963575035.1 Avahi laniger | reverse complement strand
AGGCTGAGGCAGGAGGATCGCTTGAGCCCATGAGTTTGAGGTTGCTGTGAGCTAGGCTGAAGCCACGTCACTCTAGCCAGGGCAACAGAGTGAGACTCTGTCTCAAAAAAAATAAAAATAAAAAAATAAGGATGTCAGAAAACTGAGGTAGAAAATAAGATAAAGCTCAGGGTATTGTTAATATCCAAAGTTATTAAAGGTTCTTTTCTCCTTCACATCTTGCAGAACGAAATCCTTTAAAGCCCATTCCCAGAGAGACTATGGCAATAATAGTTTGTTCCTCTCAACAAACCAATTACGATTTGTCACTAGATCATCTCCAGCCAGTCCAAAGATCTCGAAGCATTAGACCCTGACCATTGGCCAGAAGATCTCAATCTAAGGCTATGTGGTCAAGCTATCAGACCACCTAGCGTTGCATCAGCAGCAAGGATGACAGAGGATATGAGGGCTGAGGGGGAGATGTAGCTGACTGACCTGAACAAGTCTCTCTTGTCTATAGACCTGCTTTTTACCTTTCTCCAGGAAGCAGAATTAAATGGCTAATTTAATTATGTTTCTTGGGGACAAAGATTGTGCCTTCTTCAATACCACTCATTGCCTGAAATTGTTGAGAATGCAATAGTCACCCCTTATCTGAGGTTTCACTTTCTGAGGATTCAGTGACCTGAAGTCAGACTCAGTCCAAAAATATTAAATGGAAGATTCCAGAAATAAACAATTCATAAGTTTTAAATTGTGCATTCTGAGCAGCGTGATGAAATCTCATGCCGTCTCGCTCAGGCCTGCCTGGGACCTAAATCATCCCTTTGTCCAGCTGACTATTCAAGCTGTAGATGCTACTCATCCATTAATCACTTAGCAGCTGTCTTGGTTTTCCTCACACATGAGAAGAAGGGTGACTACCACACAATAAGATATTTTGGGAGAAAGAGACAGAGAGAGAGAGATCATATTCACATAACTTTTATTACAATATATTGCTATGATTTTTCTAGCTTATTATTAGTTATTGTTGAGGTAGGCGGATCTCTTGAGCCCAGGAAGTCAAGATTACAGTGAGCTATGAATGGGCCACTGTACTCCAGCCTGGGCGACAGAGCGAGAACCTGTCTCTAAATAAATGAATGAATAAATAAATAAATAATGCAAATTCCAGTAGGCACATTTAAATATTTTCATAAATTATATTTTCTACTTATAGAAAATCTATTGGTCTTTTTAATAATCATAACAAAAATTTCACTTTCTCCGTACTTAGTGAAAGGACAGTCTTGTTCACGCACTAACAAAGAAAATAACTTTCTAATTAGCAGCCTTTTTAGAGCGGTATGAACTCTGCCTGTAAGGTTAGTAGCATGAATCTCTCTCCTACAGAGATGTCTACCTACCAATTAAAAGAAGCCGAGCAAACAAGGGAGAGTGTAAATCCTCATTAACATTTGCCAGAACAGGTCAATTCACATTCCAAAGGAGAGGAGTCTCCCAGACAGGGGAGAGAAAGGGTAAACAACTGTCATTAAAAATTCACTACCTATAGGCGAAAAGGTTGTTTTTGAGTTTGTTTAAACAGCCTTGAAGAGTTCCTGACCAGGAGAGCAGAAGTACAACCTTTCTACCTCCTCAAGGAGAGATGGTACCAGCGTCTCCCACTAACAATCTATAACCAAGAAGAAAGAAAGAAGAAACCAATTCCTGTTATCAACCTGCTACATGAGAGACAGAAAAGACTAACTCGGCAGTTTCTCAGCTGTCTTCTGCTAACTGGGCTACAATCATAAATTTCCCCCTACTCCTGCTCAGTCTGTCCTAATAAAGAGTCAGAGTCGTTTGGCCTCGGGGCCAGCGCCTCTCTTTATTTCTGGTGTTGTGCCCTCCTTGTCTTCAGAGAAAGAGTAAAATAAACTTTGTGCTGCTTTCTGTCCTAAATTTTGAGAAATCTTTCTCACCTGCTTACAGACTTCATACCCTAACACTTAGCAACATAATTACATTATGATGGTAATGAACTTACTACTCTGAAATTGTAATAGGTCTTATTTTTACTCAAAATTAAATTCTTCCATTTTACTAGCTGTACACTTTCTTGTATTTCTTCTACATTTGGAATCCCAATAATTGGTTTTGTAGCCCAATCTTGTGGTCTATTAATATAGGTAAATCTCTCTAGTAGTTCTATTCATCTTTTGATTAAACCGATCATATTGCATAGAACAGTAAGCTGCCACTATTTAAATGAATTCGTAGTAGACCATGCTAGGCCTTTTCAATTTGCAAATTTACTTGTAAAAGCCGTGTCCATATAGCAGTTAAATGCTCAGTCTTTTGATATTAGCACAGCATGAAAAGCAACAGTTTTTATAGTTTGGTAGCATACATTTACTTAAAAAATATGTGTGTGTGTGTCTGTGTGTGTATGCATTTCCTTCCATGATATGCCTTATTGCTTACAGACATGAAATAAATTATTTAACCACCAGGCCAAATATTTGCCAATGTGTTTGGTTATTGCTTCTTATCTTTATAAAAGACCACTAGTTAAATGCTTCCTTTTCTGGTATCTCAATATTAGCAAACAAGAGTACAATTTAGCACTTCACTTGATGATTAACAATGTTCTAAGGCTCAGAAAATGCTCATGGTTAGGCAAGGGAGAGAGTATTTCAACTTTAAATTTTAGCCTAAGGTCACAGTGTGAACTACCTCATTCACACAAAACTGAGAAAAATGTAGAAAAATATGATCTTTTCAGGGACAATGGTTGTGACAGGTATGAGTTTCCCTAAGTAAATCTAATGCAAATATATGAGAGGCATTAAAAGACAACATACTAATTCAATATCCTTGGGAAGCATTGTGGACATGAGAATTAGCAGGTCATTTTTACAGGAAAATCTGATACTTAGAAACACAACAAATTGGACATTGGTATTATGACTTTAATCATCTGAATGAAACAATGAGCTAATTATCTATAATGACTCACTGCTATACTTTCAACACCTTCAAGGATCAATTTCACCCCAAAGCAAACCAAGCCAGCGCCACATGGTCTGCTCTCAAGCAGTGACCTCTCTGATTCAAATGCAAAATGCTATTGCAGATGAAATTCACTGGGACAAAATGTTCAATAGAAAGATTACATTTCCAGTGGGGCAGAAAGATATTTGCCAGCATCTCATTAAGGCTTCGATACAAAGTCTTGGATTTCAATCAGCATTGAGATAGAATGGCAATAATCCAGGAGCAAGAATGTAGCGAGGGCTTTGTTTCCGTAGCATTATGCATTTTTCTCATCTACAGTAAAATCTTGAAAAAATTTCCAAGAGAATAGATATGGAAGGAAATAACCTTGTAGTCATTTTAATGTCAGTTACACAACGCATTCCGTGAAGCCTCTGTGGCCTAATAACTTTGCTTCTCACTCAGGGAGGAGAAGGTGACATCATTTACATTTAGCCCAACACGTGAAAAAGGCTGAAATTCTCTGCACCGTAAATGCAGCCTCAATTCTTCCCCCTTGGCAGCCCCACCTCCCATCATTAATATAGTCCAGCCATTTCATAGCCAGCATTTTATCCTCTTTCCCTAGAAGTAATTTACCGACTTAATGGAAATGTGAGAGATTGGCTTTAACAGATTTTATGAATTTAAGCAAAAGGTCCTGCTGAACATTTCCCTCTAGAGAGAGGTTATTCTTTGGCCAGGAGGCCTTTGTAATAGTTCAGTAATCAAAAAAGATTTGCCTCGGACTTGCTAATTTGCTCAGTCTCTTAAGTAACAAAAGGGTCTAAACTCTGCCTCTCAATTTAAAGTGAGTCTCATAAAAGCTTCCAGTTTAGCAAGAAATCTAAGAATTCACAGTCTGAGCTCTTAACCCTATTTCAATTTGTGCAAGTGTAATATCATTAGGGACTGATTTCTACTACAGGGTAGTTGTGGCTTTTCATGGAATTTAGTTCTTTATCTGGTAGGGGAACACAACAGGGTAAACTACTGCAGAAATAAAGTTTGCTTTCCCTGAAGGATCAGAATCTGGGAACACTGCAAATTCATAAGAAATTCTCTTTCCTATGAAACTTTTGGTTAAATTCTGCCAAGTAAGAACTCTGGACTGGATTTTAATTAAGGGGTGGAAAATTCAACTGTACTCTTCTTAATTTTCATGGTTGTCTCTGAAAAGGGTGCAATTAGGCAGAATTGTGTCACTGTACCCACAGCTGCGTCCCCGGCATCTAGAACAGTGCCAGGCCTGGGATGCTCAATGGATGTTGGCTGAATGAATGAAGTGCAACAGAACAGAGTCATTGTCATTGTTTGGTCATGGAGAGTTTTTCATCAGATTCTTTCAACAGCCTGTCATTCTTTGACTGGCTTTTTCAGGCTGGTTGTTCCAGCTCCTCCGGCTTCCAGACACCTCTTCCTGAACCCAACTAATCAAACTGTGCAACCTCATAGGGAAAATGTATACTGAGGATTAGGGCCTCTTAACCCAGAAAACAAGCAGAAGAAAAATAACCTGTGAATCTATAATCTTGCCCAATGACCTTGGCACTTTAAAAAAAAGTCTGCACAATTGAGAGCCATATTTTCTGGAATTTCTAAACCATTCTAAATTTAAGATTTTGTCTCACTGCTTCTTAAGTCACTGCCTAACCATGTGCTCATCATAGTTAGACTGGAAGGTAGGGAGAGGGGAAGAATGTTACTGAAAGCTCAGGCACTTGCCCACCAGGCCGCATCAGAAGAATGAGGACAAGTGGTTGGGGAGAAGGAAAGAGAAGTTTATTACTTTGCCGGCAAAGGAGGAAAATGGTCAACTACCATCTCAAAGTCCAAACTCCTGTACATAAGCAGAAATACAGAGCTCTTAAAGGGAGGGCTCTAGGTTCTAGGCTATTGTCATTTAGCTACAGTTAATGATTCTAATCGTCCCATCTCTGATGAAAACAAAGGCGTGACCTCCGCCCATCTGGGAGCCCCACCCAGATCTCTGTAGGCCAGGAACCACGCCAAGGAAGGAGCTGACAGCTCAGCTGAGCTATCTCCTGCAGCACAAAAAACAAAAGACATTCCCCTGCCCCTCCTGACCACCTGTTGAGGCAGGGGTGCAGGTCTTAGTTCCCAAAAAAGACTAGGGGGAATTTTAAAGAGACAAAAAACATCTTTTGTCTTTTTTTTTTTTTTTTTTTTGGCCATTCCCTCTGTTACAATAATAAGATAGCAGGAAGGAGGTAAGAGCTTCTACCCAAGCTTAATTTGAACTAAATTATGTCCTCTAGATATGTCATTCTGTTAATTATTAAAAACCCCATCAAGTATGAAAAGTTTCCTACAAATAACGTAAAAAGACAATATCAGGAGGTTCATAAGATATACAAAGAAATAATAGCTAAGAAAACAACACATTTGGGGAAGTGGTAATAGTTCAGTTTGATAGATATATAAGCAAGATTATTTCTTTTTCAATACTATCTGCATCTCTGTTAATATTCTTCCTGAAACACCTTGCCACTCCTAGTCAGATTTTTCCTGATCACTTTATACAGGCACCATCTAAGGACTTTACCTGGCCTGTCTCATTGCAGATAGTCATGCTTATTAATTAGCTAAATCATACTGAAGTCTTTCAACTTTTAGAACCAAAGAAGAACAGTAATAAAAATCACTTTGGAGCCGGGTACCATGGCACGTGTCAATGGTCCCAGCTACTTGGGAGGCTGAAGTGGGAAGATCGTCTGAGCTCAGGAGTTCTAACCCAGCCTGAGCAGCATAATGAGACCATTTCTTAAAAAAAAATCGCTTTTCTTAAAATACAAGTTTCTGTAGACTACTACTTGCCAGAGGCAAAAAAATAAAAAGAAAAGAAAGAACACTTTTAAGGATTTTGCCTTTGTTAATAATTCCTACATTTTTATTTTGAAAAAATGTGAACACATTTTTGTCTTAAATGTAATTTTTGCCAAAATAATGCACAGACATAGGTTAAACAGTCAAAAAGTAATACAAGGATCCTGTCCTGAAACTTTTTACCAATGATATCTGTACTTTTGGCTGTTTCTTCTAGTATTGATCTCTTCATTTCTAAATAATATTCTTAGGTTATTTATCATTTGTTTAATAGTTATAGATTTTTTTTATGACTTCCTTTATGGAAGATGAGAAATTTTTTTAATTAAAAAAAAATTTTTGGCGGGGCGCGGTGGCTCGCCTGTAATCCTAGCTCTCTGGGAGGCCGAGGTGGGCGGATTGTTTGAGCTCAGGAGTTCGAAACCAGCCTGAGCAAGAGCGAGACCTCGTCTCTACTAAAATTAGAAAGAAATTGGCAGGACAACTAAAAATATATGGAAAAAATTAGCCGGGCATGGTGGCGCATGCCTGTAGTCCCAGCTACTCGGGAGGCTGAGGCAGGAGGATTGCTTGAGCCCAAGAGTGTGAGGTTGCTGTGAGCTAGGCTGACGCCACGGCACTCTAGCCCGGGCAACAGAGTGAGACTCTGTCTGAAAAAAAAAAAAAATTTTTTTTAGGCCCATCTCACCCCTTTTGGGGCATAAGGGCAGAAGATGAGAATTTGACTCTTACCCATATACACCCTCCTACACACATCTCCTTCCTGTTTTCATTTTCCTATGCAGCTATACCGTAATTTTCATTCAGCCAAAATTCAGTGTTTACATTATTATCATTTTGTATTTATTATTACTCATAGCTAAGCTACATAGTATACTTTAATTACATTTTCTTTCTGGTACAATGTTTTGTTTTCTCTGGCAATCATTTCCTTATATTTTCATTTGCTTAATTTTCTGGGATTCATCACCAAACTCTCTAAGAAAAAGGTAAATATCCTCCCAATATATTCAGACACACCAAGAAATCCAGAGAAAGGAAAGGCAAAGTAGCTCCATTTTAATGATTTTAGCAACATCCATGCTGCATTCTCAGATTCCCATCTGGCTTGGCTGTGTTCAAGCCAGCTATATGCTAACAGCTCCCTTCTCCCCTTTATTGTCTTCCCAGATCCTATGTCTTCTTTCTTGATTTTCTCTCTTGTTTTTGCAGGGCAATGTCATTAAAATTTCTTTTCTTATTTTAATATTATAAACTTGAACAGGCAATGGTTGTTTGTTTGGGGGTTTTTTAGCTATGCATTTTTCTGTCTTGAATTTTAGTGCAATTTGCATACTACCTGAAAGTCAAAGGCCACCAGAGCTCTTTGGACTACCCTTTGAGAACTTTTACTCTATTACCTTACGAATCAATCAAAAACACATAGTTAGATCTATTCTTGTTGCTATGAGAAATGCAGAGAAATATATAAGACAAACAAGGAGTTTACAGCATATAGATTATTATTATTGTCACTGGGTTAATTTCCATGCTCTGATAATTGAATAGGAAAAATGAAATATAGAGAAAGATATTTGCCCCTTCATAAGAGGCTTGCATACTCATCAGGTATGAATTTAAATGGAATCTGGGTAGTGATGCTCTATGTTTCAATTGTTTTGCAGAATATTCCATTAAAATAGGAACCATGGCGGGCATGGTGGCTCACACCTATAATACTAGTACTCTGGGAGGCCAAGGTGGGAGGATTGCTTGACCTCAGGAGTTTGAGACCAGCTGGAGCAAGAGCAAGACCCCGTTTCTATTAAAAAAAAAAAAAAGGAAAAAATTAGCCGGGTGTGGTGGCACATACCTGTAGCCACAGCTACTTGGGAGGCAGAGGCAGGAGGATCACTGGAACCCAAGAGTTTGAGGTTGCAGTGAGCTATGATGACACCAACTGCACTTTAGCCTGGGCAACAGAAGGAGACTCTGTCTAAAAAAATATATATATATATATAGAGAGAGAGAGAGGAATCATTTTTTAAAGTATGACCTACATAATTCTTTCTTAAGCAGTGGACCTCAAACTTTTGAATTGAAAGCAAATGACTTAACTCCACCCATTTCCATTAACCATTAAACACATAGTAATGCACAGACACATATACCAGCACTGAACTAGCCAACCTAGTGAAGTGCTAGGAGAAGTTTGTGTTCTGAGAGAATCAGGCACGATGCACATTAACCTGGTTGAGCTTTAAGTATGTGAACAAATATGTTTAAATCTCTCTATCTTTTTTTTTTTTTTTTTGAGACAGAGTCTTGTTCTGTCGCCCTGGGTAGAGTACAGTGGCATCATCATAGCTCACAGCAACCTCAAACTCCTGGGTTCAAGCAATCCTCCTGCCTCAGTCTCCCAAGTAGCTAGGACTACAGGCACTCATTATGATGTCTGGCTAACTTTTCTATTTTTAATAGAGACAGGGTCTCACTCTTGCTCAGGCTGGTCTCGAACTCCTGAGCTCAAGCGATCCTCCCATCTCAGTCTCCCAGAGTGCTAGGATTACAGGCGTGAGCCACCGAGCCCAGCCAGCCATAGTGTTTTTAATCAGCACAGCACTATTTATAATTTTGCAAATTCAATTAATTTTTTAAAAATTTAGCAGGTAATACTTCTCTAAGTGGCATGCTGTCATGCTTAGATTTTCACTCATAGCATTTTCTGTTCACAACTGGCCACTTTTTATCTGAAAACATAGGGATTGAAAAAATACCTCTGAAAAGGTATATATTACTCCCTGTGACAAATCAGATATTATAATCTTGTGTACTATTATACACCAGGTGTTTTCTTGTGGAGAACTTCGTAACTGTGATCCGGAAGTGGGCTTAATGACTATGGCTTTCCATTTCATGTGAGGATCTAAGATCATTAAACCTTTTAATGAATATATTCCCCACCACTACACCAAGTCCATTAATGGTGTCTTACTGGGACCCTATTGACTGCAGCATCTCGGTAAATATGTCTTTTTTGTTTGTTTGTTTTTGTTTTAAGACAAGGTCTTGCTCTGTTGCCCTGGATAGAGTGCAGTGGTGTCATCATAGCTCACTGCAACCTCAAATTCCTGGGCTCAAGCCATCCTCCTGACTAAGCCTCCTGAGTAGCTGGGACTATAGGCATACACCATGACTCCTGGCTAATTTTCCTATTTTTAGTAGAGACAAGGATCTCACTCTTGTTCAGCCTGGTCAGCTCATCCCAAGTGAGTCACTGGGTCCCTCTTAAAACTAGTTCAGGCCGGGCACAGTGGCTCACGCCTGCAATCCTAGCACTCTGGGAGGCCGAGGCGGGCGGATCATTTGAGCTCAGGAGTTCGAGACCAGCCTGAGCAAGAGCGAGACCCTGTCTCTACTAAAAAAATAGAAAGAAATTAGCTGGACAACTAAAAAAAAAAATATGTATATATATATATATATATATATATATATATAAAAATTAGCCGGGCATGGTGGTGCATGACTATAGTCCCAGCTACTCGGGAGGTTGAGGCAGAAGGATTGCTTGAGCCCAGGAATTTGAGGTTGCAATGAGCTAGGCTGACGCCAGGGCACTCACTCTAGCCCAGGCAACAAAGCGAGACTCTTGTCTCAAAAAAAAAAAAAAAAAAACAAAACTAGTTCACTAAGGTAATCTTGAACAAGTTAGATAAAAACAGTGTAGTGTAAAATGGTCTCACAACTTCGAGTAGCCTTGTTTAGCAGGTAGTGGCATCCTCTGATCCTTTTGGAATCTGTAGTTTACAAGATATCTCTTTCTCTTGGCTTTTCACCGACCTGCTTTTCTCCATTACCTTTTTATAATCATCTCCTTCCACCTGTTCCTTGAATGCTAGTGTTCCCCAGGGTTCCAAAGAGCTGTGTTCTCTTTTTATGTACATTACACCCAAAGCTTTGTTACCCATATCCATTTTCAACTATTATCTGTGCATATGCATATGACTCTCAAATCTACATTTCCAGCCCATTCTCTCTCTTGAACTTCAGATCCGTATGCATACCTGCCTACTGGATATCCCCATCTCAATCCCACTGATAACTTAAAAGTCAAATATTTCCCGAACGAAGTCACTATTTTTCCTCCCCTCCTATATTCACTAATAGCATCTAATGAGCCAAGATATTGCCTTCTATTGGAGAAACACTTTCTTTTTTCCCCACCTTATGTTTCCTGGTGGTGGCATCTCTTGCAGAGTACCACCTCTGGGCTCTCTCCACCCCTCCCTTACTCCTAACTGCGTGAAGAGGAGAGAATTATCTGACTGATGAGTTTGGGAGGAAAAAAAAAGCTGGGTATATGCAGCTTTCTCCTTCTTTTCTACTTTATTCTTTCTTTGACATCTACGTGCCTAAAGAAAACAAGCACACGTATATTTCTCTCTGTTATGAGTTTTACAGAAGCAGGCCTTCCAAAGAGACTTGCTTGACTTCCCTCTCTCTCTCTCTCTCTCCCCCTTTCTCATAGTTCTAAATTTGGGTGGATAAAAAGCAGTGCTATATATTAATATGTACCTCACCAAATACAATGCTTTTAAAGAATTCTAATGTTCCCCATCTTTCTCACTTCCTTATATCCAATCAGTTCAAAATGAAGGGCAGCATTGAGCCATTGCTCAGGATACCCAACAAGGGATCCTAACTATTATTAGAATTAATTAGAAATATGGTGCCAATTATAATAACTCAGGTTTTCATGTGCAACTTCTTACATAAGTAGCAAAATGTACACTGGTCTCCTGGAAAATATTGCCTTTGAATAGTAACAAACAAACAAACAACAACACACAGACACTCCTTGCATGCATTGTTCTAACCTGTTTTGTGACATGTAGCTACCCAGAGATGAACTATTATTTACCTGAAGCCAGTAGGTATAATTAGCCGATATCTAAACCTTCAAGATGCATGGTTGTTTACCAGAAATAAGTACTTTATTCTATTCTCAGAATTAAAACCCCTTTAATGTATCATCTGCTATCTTCCCTTTGCCCCTCCAGATGCACTTCCACCCCTCTCCACCCTCATTTCTGCCTCAGGAGGCTGACGGAGTGGATAGTCTCCTATGCTCTCTGGCTTCTGCTTGGATTTGGCCAATGGGGAGCCTAGGAAGAGATCAGAGGGAGAGTGACACCAGGATACTTATTCCCCTGGTCTCCTCCCTGTGGTCACCTTGAGCTAGCTGCCTGGATTCAAAACAGCTCACCCTGTCGGATTTTCTCTGCTCCTAGGTTTCTGTTATTTTCTCTCCCCTCATCTTTCGGGCCTCCGAGGTGGTGACAGCTCTGCAGCTATTGGCTCTGAGCTGGTTCCTGCAGTATCACCTGTACTTCTCCCATGCCCCTCCCATACCTAAGAAAATTATAGTCCCTTGGGTAAGTAAACCGTCCTTGAATTATCCTAATTTGCATGTGTCATCTTTTTTAGCTTACTGACTCTGCTTTAGTCAATGAAAGTAGATTAGTATGTGAATTTCTATATTCAGTTGTTTCTATCTTCAAATTGTATTCATAGAAAATCACTTTGTTTCTAAACCCATTTAATAAATGTTCAACCAAATTATTATATTGCTCAGAACTTTCACATGTCCCACACTCAAAATTAGTCACGGACTCCTACTGCTTCTACCTTATAAATATTCCTCAGATCTATTCCCAACTCTACCACTGTCTTCTTTCATCTCGTCATTTCTCACTTAAATTACTAACTGGTCTCCCTACCTCTGCTCTAGGTTCCCCATCTTCCATATAACTACCAAAAAAATATTTTTTAAAACATGTAACCACTCTGCTTTAAAATGCATCTGTGGTTTTCTATTACCATCAAGAT
This sequence comes from Avahi laniger, assembly GCA_963575035.1. Lineage (NCBI taxonomy): Eukaryota > Metazoa > Chordata > Mammalia > Primates > Indriidae > Avahi > Avahi laniger. Next base: position 14,452 of record CAUYSK010088226.1, on the reverse strand, counting down.
AAAATCTAAACTCATTAGTGTCCACAATGTGGATCCTGACTCAATTTCTAGCACTTTTGCACATTATACCCAATTCTGCTGTTTGCTAGGAACCCTTTCTTTTCACTTGTTCACCTAGCTTCTATGTATCTTATAGGACATAGCCCAAGTCTCCTTTGCGTTTGGATATCATTCTCGACTCCTCCACTGTCAGAGCACTTACCACTCTAAATTTTCATGCCATTTTGTTGAACACCTCAACTAGACTCTAAGCTCTCTGTGACATAGCACAGTGCCTGATACTTAATAAATGCTTAATCAGTGCTTTTGAATAAACATTGAATGAAAAACTTTATGGAGCAAAAACATTTTAAAATATTGGCAATCCAGGAGGCTGAGGCAGGAGGATACCTTGAACCCAGGTGTTTGAGGCTGCAGTGAGCTATGATTTAGCCACTGCCTCTGCACTCCAGCCTAGACAACAGAGCAGACCTTGTCTCTAGGGGAAAAAAGAAAAAAAGAAGAAGAAGAGCTCAATGGTAAAATGGCTGCTGGGCAGGCTCAGGACACAGGGCAGGCTCAGATAGGCATGGAGTGGACTCCAAGATGTGGACTGTGGGCAGGAGTCCTTGGGAGCCTGAAGGCAGCAGCTTTCACTTTAGTTTTTAAATAACAAAACCTTTTTTTTGTCCTTGTTAGAGACAGGGGTCTCACTGTGTTGCCCAAGCTGGTCTTGAACTCTTGGCCTCAAGCAATCCTCTGACGTTGGCCTTCCAAAGTGCTGGGATTACGGGTATGAACCATAGTGCCCGGCCAAGAACCTTTTTTTTTTCCAAATAAAATTGTCTTTTAAACCCCAATATGTGAAACAGATAAGACCAGAATTTTATCAGTCTGGTTTTATTTTATACATTCAACTTTATAACATTTAACATTTATTTATTGTAGAGTTAATCAAAGAGCACACTTTTGATAAACATACATTTGCAACTGGGGCTAATGGCTGGCAATTGCAGTTTGTTTTTTTTTTTAGAAGTCCTTTTTAAAGCATGAGCAATTGTGATCTTAACAACCATTTAAATATTGAAAAAAGTTGAATCAGATATTTATAAACTTTTTAAGTTACTTTCATGGAATTCTGGGGTTCTATGGAACACAGTCTGACAAACACTGTTTCAGCATCAAGCTTTTCTTACAAGGCAGGCCTTTCTCGGCTTTAACTCTCCAAAGGCTGCTAAACATGCCACATTCTCTGATACTACATTCTCTATGTTTGTTGTGGAGGAGATATCACACTTTTTGAGAAGGTCCAGACCTCTCTGAGGGGTTTTTATCCCCACTCACTTGATGAAAACTTTTCCCTCCAGGACCACCTAATTTCCCTTTACCAACTCCTCCTATTCTGGCTCCTGTTTTCTCACCACCCAGAGGCACTCACTGTTAACATTTTGGTGAATTTCCTTCTATTTTTTTCTCTGCATAATTATTTATAATTAATTGAAATCATACTCTATATGTAAGTTTGTATTCTTAATTTTTTGACTGACCACTGTAACAAGGGATTTTCTCACATCAAAACTCTTCAGAAACATAATTTTTAGCAGGAGTAAGTTTCTACCATATTGCCTGTATCATGGTTAACTCCACTTGTCCTCTACAGTCAGACATCCAGGTTGCTGCTGATGGTTCGCGATGATAAAGTATGCCATGATAAATCTTTGTAAATATTCTTTTAAAATTTATTTTCTTGGGATGGACTCTCAGTTGTTGAATGAACTGTTTAGTTAGGTGAACATTTTTGAAGCACTGCAAATCATTTTCCCAAAGACTGCCAACAATGTGCATCCTTACTAACCAGTATCTGTCTCTCTACCTACTGAAGCCCCAAGTTTTAAATTCTTTCTATCTTGATAGTTACAAAATTATATTTCCTTGTTTAAATTTGCACACTGATACTACTAAGAGTTGAACATTTTCACACACTTTAGCCCTTTGTAGTTACTTATTATAAACTCTTTGTATACTTATTTGATAGCATACTAGTATTTTTCTGTGATTTCTATGAGTTTTCTGAATGTCAAAAAATAATTTATAAATAGTACATTCATTGATTTTAATCCAAATGTTTTGCTGTAGAGCTGCTTGAAAACAACATACTGAGCATCACTCCTAATTTTCCTTGTTTACTTTGTAACAATGCGAAAAGCAAGATTACAGTCTGCAATGCCTGAATTATTAGAATTCTAAATCTGTAAGGTCCAAAGTAACAAGTACTACTATAACTACATAGTAATTCAACCAAAATTTAATGACTATTTCTTGTATGCCCACTCTGGGCTAGGTACCTTTGTCAGGGCTGGGGCTACAGTGGTGGCCAAGCAAGACGGAGCCTTTGCCCTCCTGCAATTTATTGTCTTTATCCAGGTATCTTGATAATCTAGTATACACTTGAGAATAGCCAAATATATGGCACAAATTCTGTTTTTTTGAAACTGTGCAATTCACAGAAAAACATCTTAGTATTAAAATGATAAGGGGGCAGTTAGTGACAGACGTATGGATGGCACCCAGTGATAGGTGATATGATGACCTCTCTGGCCCCAACGTCCTAGAAGCTGACAGCTGGGACCACCAAACTCCCACCTGCTCATTTATTCCTATACCAGCCTCTGAGGTTAATTTGGCTCCAAGGCCAGGGAAGTGTAAGGACTAGAGGATCCACAGCTCTGTGACTCTGCATCAGTAGAGGTGTTTGCTGCTGGTCCAGTTCTGACCTTTACCTCACTTCTAGCAACTGACTTTTTTTAAGGCCATGTATAACCAAGTCCCTGCCTGCCATCCCAATTCCAGTTACCCCATCTCATGTCTCTTCCCCTGGCATTCCCTCACTGCTACCTCATTTGCCCCCTAATCTGTTAGTTCTCTGAGCCTGGGGCTATCTTGGTTGAATCTCAACACCATCAGTCCCCACTGGCTAGATTTTCACTTCCTGCAGCCACACTTCTCTCAGGAAGACCATCTGCCCAGATTTGATGCTAGACTCATGCTTGCTACAACCAGCCCACTCAGCACCACAGATGTCTTCCTGTTGCCTCCAGAAACTATTTAGGAGATGGAATCAACAGAGACAGATGTGGGGGATATGAAATCTTGAAATAGGGTGATTTTGCAGGATTATGGCTTGGGTGACTGAAGGAATGATGATTTTATTTGGTGAGACTGGGAATGAGGGAGGAGCAGCCTTGCTGGGAAAGATGACAGTTCAGTTTTGGACATGTTGAATTTGAGGTGTCTGTAGGATCTCCAGGAAACATCCAATGGAGAATTGTATGCATATCTTGGGAGCACGGGAGAGAGCATTATAATACATTTGTGTAAATATTTCCGCGTGTGTAACACATACACATATACACTCAGATATACCAAGAGACAACATTTTAAAAGCTAGAAATCTGCCAGTGATCAAGATATCTATGTTTATGTATAGCTGGAAAGATCACTGAGCAAACCACAGTTCTTTTCTCATTATGCAAATCTGTGCATGTTGTTAATCAACAGTTCTGCATAATTAGAAGCTCATTTCAATGTTAATGTAGAAAGTCTTAACCACCCTGAAATTTGCCTAAAGTCAATAAGGTCAAATGTTGAATAAATATTTATTCAAAGAGGAATATTACAGGTCAGTGCTTCTAACCTGAAAATTAATCAGTTGGATCTGATTTGGGCTTTACATAGGGTTTGTGGTTGTTTAACTATAGTTCACCTGCTTATTAGTGGTGGTTGTTTTATAACCCCACATTTGAAAGACAATATACTGAATACTCAAGAGGAATGTAAAAAAAAAAAAATACGAGATTTGATTCTACCTTGAGAAACTAAGTCAACACAAGAAACTCTGGGGGAGAAAGAGTAGCCCCCTTCCACCTTTGGTGGTACATGTTCCCTTAATGGGGAGCTCCTAATTCCCATGGCAGTTAACATGAGTTGCATGTATGTGTATCAAGAAAGGCACAGGCTCACTGTGTCTGTCAGGAAATTATTCCTCTTGTGTTGATCTCCTAGCTGTGTTTTCATTCTACCTTTTAAAACCATTACACCCAACAGAGTTTTGAGTGCATTATAGGTAACTTTAGGAAGCCATCATTATGTTCTCTCTCTTAACCACATAATAGGAGGTAGAAAAGTGAGAGTATAGTGTATACACCACGCTGAGGAGAAGGAACTTGCCTTGAATTTTTGAGCCCCGCAGCCTATTTTCTGTAATGCTTGGTGGCGAATCACTCTTAAGTGCTCCATCATTCACTAGGATATGTGCTTCATGCCAAAGGTTACCAGATTACAAAAGTAGTCTCTGCTCAGAAGGGACTCATAATTCACCATCACCTTATTTTGACACTAAGAGAAAAAATATGTGCATCAAGACAAGTAGAGGAAATAATGAAAAAAAAAACCCTATATTAAGTTAACAATGCAGCAAACACTCCAAAGGGAAAAATACAGACTAGAACAATAATAAGGATAATAGAAAAGTAATGCTGTTAAATTATGAGAGACTTGCTGGTCAGCACATGAACTCTCCATGGAGTGAGGATAGTTTCTTAAAGAGCTTCCCTTAGACATGAGAGGAAATGGGAAAGTTAAGATAGTTTCCAAAGTTGGAAGAAAATATTTTCTTGTGCCACTGTTTCTAAAAGGGTCAAATACATTTCCTGAAGGTGAAATGGAAGTATTTAGAAAAAATTAAGAACACAAGCGACACAGAGGAGCTGTTAACATGCAAAAGGGGAACAAGCTCAAAGTCCCAGAGGCAGGGTGGTAGAAACCTCACGAATGTAGATAACCAAAGTGAGATCTGAGAGGACCTCTGATTAACACGTGGAAAAATAACACGGGACTTGGTTATACATGGCCTTAAATAAAAGTCAGTTGCTAGAAGCAAGGTAAAGGTCAGAACTCAACCAGCAGTAAACACCTCTACTGATGCAGAATCACAGAGCCACGTGGAAAAAATAATAGAGATCCCATATTTATGAAAAGATCCTGGGAAATATGTTCTTTGCCAGACAACAAGGTCACAGGAATGTACATCTTAAATTTTATACATTTCATCTTAGCAAAGTTATAACCAATTAGGCAACATTTACAGAAGGATATTGAAAGTATAATTGCCAGACAGTTTCATGCATTGCTATGGGGCTACAACTTTCTTTTGCACGACATAATTTCAGCATAAACTTTGCATGAGGGTTATAAATGTTATAGCTAACTACTTTGGAAAGACTGACTGGAGTTCCTTGAATATTGTTTTGAGGTGTTTACATATGCACATTTATTGATACATAATATTTTACATATTTACGGGTACATGTGATATTTTGTTGCATGCATAGAAATGTGTAATGATCCACTTAGAGCATTTGAGGCATCCATCACCTTGAGAATGTATCATTTCTATGTGTTGGGAATATTTCAAGTTTCCTCTTCTAGCTACTTTGCAATACATAATACACTGTTGCCAACTATAGTCATGCTACTCTGCTATCAAACATTAGAAGTTATACCTTCTATCTAACTGTGGGTTTGTACCCATTGACCAGTCTCTATTCATCCCCTCTTCTACCCACACACCCTTCCCAGCCTCTGGTATCTATCATTCTACTCTCTGCCTCCATGAGATCAACCTTTTTAGCTCCTGCATATGAGGGACTATGTGAAATTTATCTTTCTATGTCTGGCTTATTTCACTTAACATAATGATCTCCAATTCTGTCCATATTGCTGCAAATGACATGATTTCATTCTTTTTTATGGTGAAATAGTTTTCTTTTCTTTTTTTTTTTTTTTTTGAGACAGAGTCTGACTCTTTTGCCCATGCTAGAGTGAGTGCCGTGGCATCAGCCTAGCTCACAGCAACCTCAAACTCCTGGGCTCAAGCGATTCTCCTTCCTCAGCCTCCCCAGTAGCTGGGACTACAGGCATGCGCCACCATGCCCGGCTAATTTTTTCTATATATTTTTAGTTGTCCAATTAATTTCTTTTTAATTTTAGTAGAGACGGGGTCTCGCTCTTGCTCAGGCTGGTCTCGAACTCCTGAGCTCAAACGATCCGCCCGCCTTGGCCTCCCAGAGTGCTAGGATTACAGGCGTGAGCCACCGTGCCCGGCCCCATAGCATTTTTAAAACTGGAGCTGCCAGAGAAGAACTTTTTTCACCCCAGTTACATGACTATATGTCCAAAGCAGCCTACAGCCATAGTTCCAGCCCTACGAGGACAGGCAGCCTGAGAAAATAAGGTCAACATGCAGAGACAGACAAAAATAGGAAATGAAAATAAAATATATCCTAATGCCATTCAGATTCCTGGATTAAGGTTTCCCAGAGGCCAGCCACATCTCTGCCATTTATTTAAAAATAATTTATTAGGGGTGGAGCAAGATGGCTGAATAGAAATCTCCGGTAACTGTCCCTCTGCAGAAACACCAAATTCAACAACTATCCACACAAGCAAGTACCTTCAGAAGAACCAAAAGCCAGGTGAGCGATCACTTGGTTTTGACATTATGTCTAGGAAAGAGGTGCTGAAGAGGGCAGAAAAGACAGTCTTGCATTGCCTACGCCACCCCCCCCCACCCCCCAGCAGTGCTGCGCCAGCATGTCTAGTGGAGAGAGAATCTGGGTGCCTGGGGGAGGGAGAGTGAAGTGATTGTGGGACTTTGCATTGAAACCCAGGGCCACCCTGACACAGGGTAACACAGCACAGGGCAGAATTCTGCTGATGCCCACAGAGTGAGCATTTAGACTAGAACGGCCAAGGGAAATCCTCTGCCCCGAAACCCAAGTTCCAGCTAGCCCCACCACCAGCTGATAAAAAATAGTGTGAGGCCTGGGCTAAATTTGTTAGGCAGTTGGGCCACAAACTGAGTCTTAAAAAATTGAAGAAAATTGAAATCATACCAAGTATTTTCTCTGACCACAATGGAATAAAACTAGAAATAAATAACAAGAATTCTGTGAATGGAATTGGGTCATTTGCTCATCGGAAGCCAGGGGAACAATGTCTATTACCAGAAAAGTTGGGGAAGGATGCAGGGCACACAAAATATTCAGCTACCACATGTGACAATAGAAAATATACAAACATATGGAAAATGATATGCTCCTGAATAACCGGGTGGTTAATGAGATTAAGAAGGAAATAAAAAATTTCTAGAAACAAATGAAAATGAAAACACAACATATCAAAACCTAAGGGATATAGAAAAAGCAGTAATAAGAGGAAAGTTTATAGCAATAAATGCCTATGTCAAAAAGGTAGAAAAGCTTCAAATAAACAACCTAATGGTGCATCTCAAATAACTAAAAAGAGCAAACCAAACCCAATATTAGTAGAAGAAATAATAGAGCAGAAATAAATGAAATTGAAACAAAAAAATAAAAAAGATCAATGAAACAAAGAGTTGGTTTTCTGAAAAGATAAACAAAATTGACAGTACTTTAGCCAGACTAAGAAAAAATAGAAATAAATAAAAAATAAATAAAATAAATAAAATCAGAGATGAAAGAGGAGACATTACAGCTGATACTGCAGAAATCCAAAGGATCATTAGAGATGACTATGAACAACTCCATGCCAATAAATTGGAAAACCTAGAGGAAATGGATAAATCCTTAGGCACATACAACCTACCAAGATTGAACCAGAAAGAAATCCAAAACCTGAATAATAACAAGTAAGGGGATAGACGCAGTAATAAAAAGGCTTCCATCAAAGAAAGGCCCAGAACCCGATAGGCTCACTGCTGAATTCTACCAAGCATTCTAAGAAGAACTAATACCAATCCTACATAAACTATTCCAACAATTGAGGAGGAAGGAATACTCCAAAACTTATTTTATGAGGCCTGTATCACCCTAATACCAAAACCAGAAAAAAACACAACAAATAAAAAACTATATGCCAACATCTCTGATGAACACAGATGCAAAAATCCTCAACAAAACACTAGCAAACCAAATTCAACAATGCATTACAAAGATTATTCATCATGATCAAGTGGGACTCATCCCAGGAATGTAAGGATAGTTTAACATATACAGATCAATCAGTGTGATACATCGTATCAATAGAACCAAGAACAAAAACCATATGATCATTTCAATTGATGCTAGAAAAGCATTCAGTAAAATGTAACATCCCTTCATGATAAAAACTCTTAAAAAGTGAGTATAAAAGGAACCTACTTAAACATGATAAAAGCCATATATGACAGACCCACAGCTAATATCATACTGAATGGGGAATAATTGAAAACCTTTCTTCTAAGGTCTGGAACAAGACAGGCATGCCCACTTTCATCACTGTTAACATAGTACTAGAAGTTCTAGCTAGAGCTATCAGACAAGAGAAAGTAATAAAAAGTATCAAAATTAGAAAGGAAGAAGTCAAATTATCCTTACTTGCAGACAGTATGATCCTATATCTAGAGAAATCTAAAGATTCCACAAAAAAAAAAAAACTATTGGAACTGACAAATAAATTCAGTAAAGTTATAGGATACCAAATCAACATACAAAAATCACTAGCATTTCCATATGCCAAGAGTAAACAATCTGAAAAAGAAACCAAGAAAGTAATCCCATTTTCAGTAGTAGTTATAAGTAAAATAAAATATCTAGGAATAAACTTTACCAAAGAAGTGAAAGATCTCTATAGTGAAAACAATCCACAGATTCTGTGCAATGCCCATCAAAATACTGAAGACATTCTTCACAGAAATAGAAAAAATAATCCTAAAATTTATATATGGGACCACAAAATACTCAGAATAGCCAAAGCCTGAGCAAAACCCACAAAAGACTGAGAATAGCCTGAGCAAAACCAAAACAAACAAACAAACAAAAAAACCTAGAGGAAATCACAGTATTTGACTTCAGACTATATTACAGAGGTGTAGTAGCCAACACAGCATGGTATTGGCATAAAAGCAGACACATAGACTAATGGAACAGAATAGAGAACCCAGAAATAAATCCATACATCTATAGTAAACTTATCGTTGACAAAGGTGCCAAGAATGTAACAGTGGGGAAAGGACAGTCTCTTCAATAAATGGTGCTGGGAAAACTGGATATCCATATGCAGAAGAATGAAACTAGACACTCTCGCTTGCTCTACACAAAAATCAAATCAACATGGATTAAACACTTAAATCTAAGACCTGGAACTATGAATCTACTAAAAGAAAACATTGGGGAAATGCTTCAGGACATTAGTCTTGGCAATGATTTCTTGAATAATACCCCCAAAGCACAATCAATGAAAGCAAAATTGTGCAAGTGGGATCACATGAGGCTAAAAAGCTTCTGCACAGCAAAGGAAACAATCAACAAAGTGAACAGACAACCCACAGAATGGGAGAAAATATCTACAAACTACCCAGGTGACAAAGGATTAAAATCTAGAATATGTAAGGAGCTCCAATACCTCAATAGGAAAAAAATCAAATAATCTGATTACAAATGGGCAAAGGATCTGAATGTATAGTTCTCAAAAGAAGACATACAGATGGCCAACAGGTATATGAAAAATTCTTAACATGATTTGTCATCAGAGATGCAAATCAAAACTACAGTGAGATATCATCTTACCCCTGTTAAAATGGCTTTTATCAAAAAAACAGGCAATAATGAATGCCGGCCAGGATGTAGAGAAAGGGGAACCCTTATAAACTGTTGGTGGGAATGTAAATCAATACAGCTACTATTGAGAATGGTATGGAGGTTCCTTAAGAAACTAAAAGTACCAGCCTGAGCAAGAGCGAGACCCCGTCTCTACCAAAAATAGAAAGAAATTAATTGGACAGCTAAAAATATATAGAACAAAAAATTAGCCGGGCCTGGTGGCACATGCCTGTAGTCCCAGCTACTTGGGAGGCTGAGGCAGTAGGATTCCTTGAGCCCAGGAGTCTGAGGTTGCTGTGAGCTAGGCTGACGCCATGGCACTCACTCTAGCCAGGGCAACAAAGTGAGACTCTGTCTCAAAAAAAAAAAAGAAACTAAAAGTAGAACTACCACATGACCCAGCAATCCTAACTGTTGGGTATATATCCAAAAGAGGGGAAATCAGTGTATTGAAAAATATCTGAACTCATGTTTATTGCAGAAATATTCATGATAGCCAAGATTAGGAATCAACCTAAGTGTCCCTCAATGGATGAATGGATAAAGAAATTATGGTACATATACACAATGGAATGTCATATAGCCACGAAAAAGAGTGAAATCCTACCATGTGCAACAACGTGGATGGAACTGGAGAACATTATGTTAAGTGAAATAAGCCAAGCACAGAAAGACAAATCTCACATTATTCTCACTCATATGTGGGACCTAAATGTTAAAAACAATTGATCTCATGGAGACAGAAAGTAGAATGATGGTTACCATAAGCTAGGAAGGGTAGCGGGGAAGGGGGGATAAATAGGGGGTGATTAATGGGTACAAAAATATAATTAGGTAGAATGAACAATATTTGATAGCACAACAAAGTGACTATAATCAGCAACAGGTTACAATATATTTTAAAATAGCTGAAAGAGTACAATTGGAAAGTTCCTAACACAAAGAAACGATAAATGCCTGAGGCAAGGGATACCCCCGTTACCCTGGTTTGATTAATTCACATTGTATGGCTGTATCAAAGCATCACATGTACCCTATAAAGATATACAACTATTATCTACCCATAATAATTAAAAATAAAATTTAAAAAACTAATCTGTTAAGTAATACTGGCTGTATATAAAGCAAAACATGTGACATATGTTATAGAATATAGAAATGAAATGAATACCTGTGGCCTACCCAATATATGAACTTGAACAGTACTAATACCAATATAGTATTGGTGTAGGGCTCTTCAAAATGATCATAAATTTTCAAAGTGGTTAGAAGAGAGAGCCCAGAAATAGGTCTATAGGTTTTCTAGAATAACCTTGTACAAATATAACACTGACTTAATTATGATAGCTTTAGAATAAACCTTTATTTATGGATGGATGGAAAGCCCTCTAACATATTTTTCTTCTGTTGCAGTGCTTATTCCTGAGTGTCTTAGAATTAGGTTTTTTTAAAATTTTTTTCGAGACAGGATTTCAGTCCGTTACCCAGGCTGGAGAGCAGTGGCATCATCATAGCTCACTGCAACCTCAAACTCCTGGGCTCAAGTGATCCTCTTGCCTCAGCCTCTCTTGTAGCTGGGACTATAGGCACTCACCACCACACCTGACTAATTTTTCTATTTTTTGTAGAGATAAGGTGTCACTTGCTCTTGCTCAGGCTGTTCTCAAACTCCTGGCCTGAAGCAATCCTCCCGCCTCAGCCTCCCTAAGTGCTAGGTGTATAGATGTGAGCCACATCACCCAGCCAACTTTTTAATTATCTCAAAAACTTCAGTTAGGGTTTATCATTCCCTGTTTTGTTCACTTTTTCAAATAGAATTGACATCATCATGATATTGAGTCTTCCTGTTCACACATGAAGTATACCATTCTATTTACTTAGGCATTCTTTAATGTCTTTTAATAATGTTTTAGGATTTTTTTCCATAAAAGACCTATAATCTTTTGTTAGATTTGTTTCTAGCTCCTTAATCATTTTTTCTTTTTTTCTTAATCATTTTGATATTATTATAAATGTTAACTTCTGTTACCTTTTTTCCTTTTCCACTTTTTTCTTTCTGCTATGAAAAATTTCACACATAAGCAAAGATAAAAGAATTTCTTAGTGAACAGCCACATACCCATCTCCTAGATTCTTAGTACTCTTTACTCATCTGTTAAATTGTTAACTTTTTTTATTCTTTAGTTATTTTGAGTTTTGATTTATATCATAATTTTAAAATCATAGGAAAGTAGCAAGAATAGCACAAAGAACTACCAAATACCATGTACTCAGATTCACCAATTATTTATATTTTGTCACATTTGCATTATTTCTACTGTGTGTTGTATATATGTGTGTGTGTATAAATAAATTTTTCAGAACCATTTGAAAGTGAATGGCAGACATTCTGTCCTGATACCCTTAAATACTGCAGTGTATATTTCTTAAGAACAAGGACAGTCTCTTATATAACCATAGTCTCTTTATCAATATCAAGAAATTTAACACTGGAACAATACTATTATTCAGTTCACACTTAATCTCCATGTATTTGGGTATTTTCCAGCTATGTTGCCATTATTGATTTCTAGTTTAATTCCACTGGGGTCTGAGAACATGTGTTATGTGATTTCTATCCTTTTAAATTTATTAGGGTGTGTTTTATGGCCCAGAATGTGGTCTATGTTGGTGAATGTTCCATGTAAGCTTGAGAAGAATGTGTATTCTGCTGTTGTTGGATGAAGCAGTCCATAGATGCCAATTATATCTAGGAGATTAATAGCGCTCTTGAGTTTATCTATGTCCTGACTGATTTTCTGCCTGCTAAATGTGGCCATTACTGATAGAGGGGTGTGGAAGTCTCCAACTGTAATAGTGGATTCATCTGTTTCTCTTTGCAGTTCTATCAGTTTTGCCACACATATTTTGACTCTGTGTTGTTAGGCGCATAAACATTAAGGACCGTTATGCATTCTTGGAGTACTGATCCTTTTATCATTATGTAATCCCCCTTTTTATCCTTGATAATTTTCCTTGCTCTAAAGTTTCTTTCTTCTGTCTGAAATTAGTATAGCTACTCCAGCTTTCTTTTGATTAGCGTTAGCGTGGATTATCTTTCTTCATACGTTTATTTATTCATTCATTCCTTTTATTATTTATTTACTTATTTAGAGATAGGGTCTCACTCTGTTGCCCAGGCTGGAGTGCAGTGGCATGATCATAGCTCACAGCAACCTCAAACTCCTGGGCTCAAGCGATCCTCCTGCCTCAGCCTTCCGAGTAGCTGGGACTACAGATGCGTGCCACCATGCCTGGCTAATTTTTCTATTTTTGATAGATACAGGGTCTCACTCTTGCTCAGGCTGGTCTTCCTCTCATCCCTTATATCATTGCTGTCATTTATTTTACTTATACCTAAGCTATAATCATTGAATATATTGTTATTTTAAACAAACTTAACTGTTAGATGAATTAAGAATAAGAAAAATAAAAGTTTTTATTTTTACTTATTCCTTCTCTAATGCTCTTCCTTTCTTTATGTAGATCTGAGTTACTGACCTATGTTATTTTCCTTGTCTCTGAAGAACTACTTTTAACATTTCTTGCAAGGCAGGTCTACTGGCAACAAACTCCCTCAGTTTTTGTCTGAGAAAGTTTTCAATGACTTTTTTTTTAATTGACTTTTGAAGGATAATTTCACAGGATACAGAATTTTAGGTTGGTGGGTTTTTTCTCTCAACGTTTTGAATATTTCACTCCAGTCTCTTCTGCATGGTTTCTGAGTAGAAGCTGGATGTAATTCTTATCTTTGCTCCTGTATAGGTAAGCTGTTCTTTTTCCTCTGGCTTCTTTCAGTAACTTTTTCTTTATTTTGATTTTCTGTAGATTGAATATGCTATGCCTAGGTATAGTGTGGCTTTTTTTGGCATTTATTTGGCTTGATGTTCTTCCTGCATTTGTGGTTTGTTGTCTGACATTAATTTTGGAAAATTCTCAGTCATTATTACCCCAGTTCCCTCTTATCTGCAGTTTCACTTTCCATGGTGTCAGTTACCCATGGTCTGAAAATATTAAATGGAAAATTATAGAGAAAGGAGTAGTGATGCTGGCAATTCAGATGTGCAAAACAGAAGCCATAAAGTGCTTCCTTTAAGTGAAAAGGTGAAAGTTCTCAACTTAATGAGGAAAGAAACAGGAAGCTGAGGAAGGAGGGTTGCTTAAGGCCAAAGTTTGAGGTTGCAGTGAGCTATGATGATGCCACTGCACTCCAGCCCAGGCAACAGAGCAAGACCCAGTCTCAATTTAAAAAAATAAATAAATGAAAAGGAAAGAAAAAAATTGTATGCTGAGGTTGCTAAGATCTACGATAAGAATGAAACTTCTATCTGTGAAACTGTTAGTTTTGCTGTGAACCTCAAACTGCAAAAGTTACAGCCACAATACTTGATAAGTTAGGATGGAGAAGGCATGAATAGAAACATGTTCCGATTGACCATAATTGGATTTGGTACTCTCTGAGGTTTTAGGTATCCACTGGAAGTCTTGGAATATATCCTCCCTCAGATAAGGGAGAACTAGTATACTGCAAAAATTTCTTCTATTCCTTTCTCTCTTTTTTCTTCTGGTATTCCCATTATGAATATGTTACACATTTTGTAGTTGTCCAACAGTTTTTTTTTTTTTGAGACAGAGTCTCACTTTGTTGCCCTGGCTAGAGTGAGTGCCGTGGCGTCAGCCTAGCTCACAGCAACCTCAGACTCCTGGGCTCAAGCAATCCTACTGCCTCAGCCTCCCAAGTAGCTGGGACTACA
>CAUYSK010088221.1:0-55916 GCA_963575035.1 Avahi laniger | reverse complement strand
AAGAACAGAGACACAGACCAATGGAACAGAACTGAGAACCTAGATATAAAACCATCCTCACATAACTAATCTTTAACAAAGCAGACAAAAACATACACTCGGGAAAAGAATCTTCATTCAATAAATGGTGCTGGGAAAACTGGACAGCCACATGTAGAAGACAGGATCCACACCTCTCACCTCTCACAAAAATCAATTCACAATGGATAATAGCCTTAAACCTAAGGCAGGAAACCATAAGAATTCTAAAAGAAAATGTTGTAAAAACTCTTATAGATATCAGCCAAGGCAAAGAATTTAAAAAGAGGATCCAAAAGGCAATCACAGCAACAACTAAAATAAACAAATGGGACATGATCAAATTAAAAAGGTTCTGCATAGCCAAGAAAACTATCATCAGAGCAAATAGACAACCTACAGAATGGGAGAAAATATTCATGTTACACATCCAATAAAGGGCTGATAACTAGAATCTATGTAGAATTCAGGAAAGTTAGCAATAAGAAATCAAACAACCCAATTGAAAAGTGGTAAAAGGACATGAACAGAAATTTTCAAAAGAACAAAATTATGGAGGGAAAGACAGAAATACACAGAGAGAGAAAACAGAATCAGACTCAGTTGGACAAAATAATTATTTTTTCCCAAAGACAGAAAAACCAGGAAGGAGGGATTTATTACAGAAATATTTGAGCCTTTCCAAACTACATTGTGGAGTAGCTCACTGGGTACAGAGCACAATGAATGGAGAAGCACTCAGGTCAAGTGACAGCATCTTGGAATTTCAGAAGAGAAACAAAGGGAAGATCCTCACAGGTTGCAGAAAGCATAAATCATAGTCATGCTGTGAGGAATGAGGAATTGATACGGCATAAGACTTCTCAGTTGCTATCTCAGAAGCTAATAGTACAGCGAAGCAATGCCTCAACAATTCTAAAGGAAGAGATTTTCAAGCTAAAAATTCTATGCCTCACTTAGCTGATAATCAAGTATGAGAAAAGAATTAAAACTTTTCAGATAAGCAAGGCATAAAGTTTTTCATTTTTGTCCTATTTATTTTTTTTCAGAATGCACTCTCTCAAAATGCAGGAAAGAGCCAAGCAGAAAATCAGGGTCTCTAGGCAAGCAGAGTAAAATGCAGCATAAGGGACAGTGTATCTCCTGGCTGATGATGAGGGGAAAACCCAGGAGAAAAACAGCAACAGGCCTGAAGAGCAAAAGTCTTGATTGGAGCAGGAATATCAAAGGCTGCAGGAGGCAAAGATGAAATAAAGCCACATACCCGATGTGTTTTGTCATATTGAAAGGAGAATTGCATTTCAGGCAGTTTAAGGATAAACTCGTGGTCGACATATAGCCCATCAAACACGGGAAAACATAAGGACATAGAAATTCACGGGAGAATAAATGTAGTTACAGTACAACGAGTGACTTAAGCCAGCTAATGTTTTTTTAGTGGTAGTGATATAAACACAAAATATCAATGTGACCAACAATTGTGTCCTAATTCTTCTGGGTGGAGGGTGTGAGAGAAAGCTAAATTCTTATTTTCCACAGTACAAAAACCATATTGATATCCGAAATTGAAAAGTCACAAGTTAGCAGTGTAAACGTGTTATTTAGAAAAATAGAGCATGGTACTGGAAGAAACAACCGAAATAGTTTAAAGTGTTTTTGTGTGGGAGGGATGTTTAAATCGGGGAGAAAGATGGGTGGGACAAAGAACTGGTTTTTTTTATTGTAGATCTTACAAAACAATTTTACTTTTTGTGCAGGTTTTATGTTGATTAAGTCATATTTAAAATTGAATTACTCAAAAGTTCATGGTAGAATACCTACTGTGGCCTTGGCATCCCCCAGGCACCATGGGAGATGCAGGAAATTTTGGAGAAATTTCAGTATACTCGTGGTCTGTGGCGAAACTCTAATTTAAATGAAAGTGGAAGTCTTCTACATAAATAAACTAGCTAAAGATTGATAATTAAGTGAGAAGTTTTCTGGTGCAGAATGGAGTAATAGGAAGCAAAAGAAGGCAGCCCTATGCGGACAAAATAGCTTTATGGAGGAGGAAAAACTTCAGCAGGCCTTGGAGGGAGATATTTGTATGAACTAAAATTTGACAACATTTCCTGAACACTTCTGCCATGCCGGATACTATTCTGAGTGAGTTCTGTTCATTCTTTGATTTAATTCTTGATCCAGCCTTGCGTGGTAGGTTTCGTTATGATCATCCCTCCTTTTCAGATGAAACCCCGGAGGCTCTACACAACTCAAGTGTCTGCTCTCACATGAATGTTGATTAACAAGTAGGGGGTGAATGAGCAACTTATACTACTGTTCACAGATTCCTCCTCTGGAATATAAGTGTCTTAGGCCATGTGAACTCCAGGTTCTCTTCTATGGATATTCTTTGTCCCATAATCCTCAAATTGTGACTTTTCTGGGAACTTGGTTGGGGACGGAGTGGGAGAAGAGCATTCGACCAATGTGTTTGTGCCTTGTTTTTTAATAATTTGAATAATAGTACCCATTTGTCTTTGGGTTAAAAATAATAATTATAATAAAAATAGAAAAGAGGATGGTGGTCAGGCCCCTAATGTAAAAAAATGCCATAATGCCCCAGCTAGTTAGCTCTCATGACCATAGTTCCTCCTCATTACTGTAGAAAGGTGGCTACAGCTTAGCATCCAGGTCAGTTAATTTGAGGTTTGGAAAACAGCCCAGTTTGCAAGTTCAAACATATTTAACTTGCATTCTAATTGAGTTGGGTGTTTTGGCTGGATGCTTGACCCAGAGCAAAGCATTTGATCTCTTCATGAATTGCCAGCTCACACGTATGCACCTCATCTACCGGGGAGACTTGGGTCTGCATGTGCTCACCCAGTATTAAGAGCTAAACCTCGTAATTCCAGGCCCCAGCCCAGGCTTTCTCACTGCATGTATTTTCCTTTCATGAGCCGCAGGGAAGTAGAATACAGGGGTTGCGATCATGTGATTGAGATTGAGATCTGTCCGTAAATCCTTCCTCTCCACTCTAGCTATGTGACCTTGAAGCTTAAACTTCCTAGCCTCTGCTTTCTTATCTGAAAAATGGGAAAGCTGAAAAAAAATAGACACACGTGGTGACTATTGCACAAGGCTATTTTATTAAAGGAGATAATGAACAAAATTTTAGCACAATATTTAATATTTTAGGTTTCAACAAATGTTGTGTTTTTTTGTTGTTATTTGGCTTGATGTTTATTTGCTCATCTATCTGTAAACCTACCTACCTACCTGTCTTTCTCAGGGACTTACTGACAATGCGCATTTCCATCCTTACCCCAATCAACTCACTGGTTATTTCCAAACCACTCCTAGGTGTGCAGACTTCAGAGTCAATAACTAAATATATTTTGACTAGCTACTTTGTACTGACTTCCAAATTTGGATCTTTGGATTTTGTCTGTTTTTCATCTTAGGACACTCCTTTTGAGATGGCACAAGAAGGTGAATGTAACGATTTTTAGGACTCAGAATATGATACTCCAAAGAATGGTACCTGGGCATGCTGGGCCCTTTGAAGCTAAGGGGATTTGGAAGGGCCTCAGAAGCAAGGTCTTTCTGACCTTTTCACTCCCTCCTTTTTCCCTCTCTTTGTTCTCTCCCAAGTGCATCATAAAAACTAGAATTTTTCTCCCACAAAGTAAGTCATAAATCCTAGGAAGGTCTCTGGCCTTCTTCCTTTTCCCTGAAGGTGCTCATGTGACAAGTGTCTTGGCCCATAACCTCAGGGGAAAGGAGGAAGGAATGTCTTACAGAGACGCAGAAAAGAGTCTAAGTAGACAGGCCTGTTGGGGCCCCTCTTACTCAGTTCCCAGGAGATCACACCCTTTTTGTCGGATCGTTTTTCTCCAAGGATATCCACTTCATCCACTTCTCTCATCAGATTTAACATAAAAACACACAATTTTCCATGGGCCTTCGGGTCTTCATTTGTAAAGATTTCCATGTCACATAAAACTTTAATTAAATACATTTATTATGCTTCTCTCTTGTTTATCTATCTTTTCTTATAGGAGTGTCAGCCATGACCCTGCAATGAATGAGGAAGAGAGATGACTTTTCTCCCCTGCGTGATGTTGGTTACACTGAAGACAAGGCATTTGGAATCGAATCACCCTACGTCTGATTTGCTTCTCTTTCAACAATGACTAGAAAAGCAGTAGTGAAATAGTTATGTAATCTTTTGGAAATTAAGTTTTTTCATCAGCAAAATGGGAATGCCAGGACTTACTTTGTCTCTGCAAAGTGAGATCGTGACTGTGAGAATTGCAAAGTCTGTGAGACGGGACTGTGAGAATGAGAGACAATGCATAAAACGTGGTGCAAAGAGCGTAAGCCCAGAGAAGGAGCTGCCACTGTTAATATAGCTCTCGCTAGAAGAAAAACTTAACAGATCAGTATTTTCACTTGAGAATTTGATCATGACAAGCGCTAAGATTGGTTGATTGATTTTCAGGAAGACGATTACATTTTTATCCTGTGATTCTCCTTTAACATTTCTGAAAATGTTTCTTGAATTTTCAATGGCCTTTTATTTTCTCAGAATAGAATCATAAACTGATCAGTTGAGTGAGGAGGAACCCCAGGATACATCTTGTCTATTCTCTTCATTTAGTTACCTAAAGTTTGGTACTTGTTAGGTCTGGAGCCGAGAGAGAAAGAGACACACGAAACCTCGTGTAGCAAAATGCTGTTGCCTCTGTTAGGTTTACGACCTCTGGGGACTCTCCGGACTCCTGCGGCTCTTATTTCATAAGCCTAAGCTCTGCATTAACCACATTCTGTCCTATACATGTTTTTCAGGTTCCCACCTGGAACAAACCTAACACTTGTCCCTGAGGCTGAATTAGTGAGACCAAAGAACAAGGAAAAGTGGTTTGAGGAAATGGAAAGAGAAGTTTATCAATTTGCCTGCGAATGAGGAGGGCTGTGGACTAGTCTCAAAGACTGCCACCCTGACATCAAGCAGAAAAACAGGTTTTTAAAAGGTGGGGTTTCCGTGTTGGGCTCAGGTCTACAATGATCACTGGTGTCACATGTCAAGGATTTGGGCTATTGTTTAACTGTAATTGGTGGTTCCTGGGGACCTTATCAACGATCTTGTGATCCTTGAACAATTCTGTTGACCCATCTCTTGTGGTTTAACAAACAGCAAAGGACAGCCCCTCAGTTTACTGGCCTGGGGAAGGAATGCAGGTTTTAATTCCCAAAAAGGTTGGTGGGGGGTTTAAAGAGACAACTCATAAAACATTTCCTTGCCCTTTTCCAGATTTTCACCTCTGTTAATGGGGGAAAAAAAGCCAAACTCTGTAAAATAATTTTAAAGAGATTTACTCTGAGCCGAATTTGAGGACCATGACCCGGAGCCACACCCAAGAAGCTTTGAGCAAGTGGACCTGCTGTGGCTGGGTTACAGTTTGGTTTTATACATTCCAGGGATACAGGGGTTAAAAGTAAAGTCATAAATCAATACGTGGGAGGCATACATTGGTTTGCCTTTTGGTCCAAAAAGGTGGGCCATCTCAAAGGGCAGGGAGCTTACAGGTTATAGGTGAGTTTAAAAATTCTTTGACTTGTAATTGGTTGAAGACATGAAGCTTTGTCTAGAAGTTTGGAATGTTTTAAAATAAGAAGCTACTAATCAGAGATAAGCCACCACCGGACATATATTTGTTGTGTAAGAGAAACCTGCAGGTTTGCCTTGCATGGCCTTAGGCCTGTTAATGGGTTACAAAGAATGTCCCCAAGAAGGGGGGGCATGATGAGACTTGTCTGACCTCCCTCCTCCTGGAAGGCAATTCAGTTTTAGGATATTCCTTTGGCCACGAAGGGGTCCATTTAGTCAGCCGGGTGGGGGAAGCGGGGGGTGAGCCTTAAAATTTTATTTTAGTTCACACCTCTGTTACAATTTCAAGGGGAAGACACTTAGAATAAGAGGCAAAAGACTCCCCCAGGCCCCTCGACTTTTTAGGGGAATAATTGCACCCAGTTAGAGGGGCTTCACATCCTTACAGAGCAGCATCCTTTGTCTATTCTTTGCTGAGGTTTAGTATGTTCTTTGATATTCTCTTTAGCATTTGAGATTATTCAGACATGTAAAATGAGCACTGGCAATTAAATCACAACCCTGTTGGACTTCTTGCCTCTCATTTTCTTAGCACAGCGTCCGGGCTCTTTTTTTCTGCACAGAAATGCACCCTAATCTTTCCCCCTTAACATCTCTAAGCTATTTAAAGCAGGAATAGTGGGGGTAGATGGTAGCTTGTTCCAGTTTCCACAGAGCTATTCAGAAGAATGTTCCTTCAAACTGACAACCTAGCTCTCAGCAGATTACACTTTCATATTCAAATTTCTGAAACTGGAAAACAGCACTACTTTTACTGAGCCCTTCTTCATTTTCATCTGAATAATACTAATTCACCTAATTTCTCTTTTGGGGCCTACTTTGCTGGTCAATTATCTCCTCTGCCTTCACTCTTTTCTCACTGCTGGAGTGAGGTTCTTGGGATGGGAGGGTCTTTTTATTTATTTGAATGGACCCTGTGGGGAAGTTCTTCCTGACAAAAGGACGTGAGCACAGACTAAGCCAATTAGTTGTCTTTAGCATAGATTTGTGAGGATGGAAAGAGGAAAAAAGTCAAGAGGAGAGAGGCAACCTATGCCATGTCTCTGCACTTGGACTCCTGAGGTCACATTCCTTGCCTCAAGATATGGCCAAGACGAAAGTCAGCTCTTGAAGGCTGAGGACACTAAGCCCCACCTTCACCGCCAGCTGTGGCTCTCGCGGTCCTCTGCTCACCCTTTCAGACTGCCTGGGTTCGAGTTCTGACCCTTCAACAATGTGGCCTTAGACATTTGACTTCCTCTTGCTTATTTTCAATTTCTGTATGTGTAAAATGAGGATGAGAATGCCTTGCACTCATTCTGGGAATATCTGAATTCGCAGTGTCTAAGTCAACACCTGGCAAACAGTGGCTCCACATGTGGAGAAGACACTGCTGCGGTAGATGGGGAATCCGGGAAGACAGTGTTTATTCCAAAATATTAGGGAGAATGATGTTTCCTTAATCCTTCGGGCTATTGGTCTTTGTAAAACAAACAAAAATCATTTAGCTAAGGAACCCAAACCTACAGGATTAACTACTTAGACAAGTTTTAGCAACTAAACAAGTTTATGGACTGGAGAAGGATAGGCTGATCCACAAGTAGCAGATTCCCAGGACGTTGTTAGTAATGATAAGGTTATAAATGGGGAATGGAGGAAGTGTGTTTCACTTTGTGGATGGTGTCATGGCCGTTAACTAAACCTTTTTGCACAAAGCGCTTCTTGGTGTTTTCTGCCAAAAGGTTGTCATCCTCCCATCCAAGTATTAACCAGGCCCGACCCTGCTTAGCTTATGAGCTCAGATGAAATCAGTCACATTCAGAGTGATGAGGCCATAGACGAAGAGTTGTTATCCTGAGCATGAAGGAACATTGATCACATCCAGGGACTAATTTAAAAATTTTTCACATTTTTTTTTGCCTATACAATAAAATTTTTAAAATATTAAAGAAGTGACTGATTTTGTTAGTTCTCAGTGTCATCCTGCATAAGTACTATTATTACATGTTGTTTGGTTTGACCTAGACTCGTGGTGAAAAATTAATGTTAAAGAAATGCCATCTTCTTGCCCAGACCTTTCTCAGTATCATCAAGCTTGACAGCCGGGAAGCCTCCGAGCCGTCTCTGGATGGGCTCTCTCATGTCACAGTAGAGGAAACTATATTGCTGAGAGTGAAAGTGCCTTGTCCAAGGTCACGCAGGGTGTCAGGAATAGATTTGAAACTAGGATTCAGCCAGGCTTCTGAATCCCAGGCCAGTATAATGTCTATTTTCATAGAATAAAAATTAATTAATGAAGTTTGAGAGTAAATGTCCAATGCTAAAAAAAAAAATAGTATAAAATTGTCTTCGTTTTTTTTTCTTTTTCCATCCTCAAAAATTTATCTAAAGTGAGATGAATAAATTTACCATGCTCCTTTACTGCACAGGTTCTTTCAACATGTTCATGTAATCGAAGTGCCAGATTTGGGGAACATGCTTTATTCCTCAAATGTTATGTGCTAATGTGATCCTTTTTTATTTGTATAGTGTTTTAATCTTTTATAGAACACCCATGCACAGCTTTCGGAACTCTTTTGCATTCCATAGTTTACGTGGAGCTGCATTAACCACTCATGACCTTAACCCAGACGTAATAATGCTCCCAGTTGCGGGACATCAGCATCAGCCATTCCTGTACCTCTGAGACCAGTGAACACCCAGCACATAGTGGGTGCTAGGCAAGTTCTGAATAGCACTGCTTATTTTCATATTCATAATAATAAAAATGATGCCAGTGAGCAATTAGCCCAATGACTGACCTTAAATGGAAATTGGTGTTTGTGTGGTAGCCCACCATGCCACTGTTGGGATATAGTTTAACAAATTTGCTTGCAGTCTTTCATTAGAAAGACTATTTACTTCTAACTGTCTCTCAATTAGAAAAAATTAACCAGGGCTTCTTAAACTCTTGCCTTAACATGAAGTTAATATTTAAAGGATATATGTGAAACTCACTGCAAGGAAATTTAATAAATACTTGATAATAAGAAACCAGGGATAATAGCTAAGTTTTCTAGGACATAAAAGTTATTTACTTTTCTTCAGTGTTTTCAGGGATTTATGCTGTATTTCATCTTTGTTTTGATCAAAACTCAGATCTGCTGCAGGATAGATTTTCGAACACTGTGTATGACTTTCTCGGCACTCATCCTGTCCGTGTTCCTCACTAAAGCCACCGCAGTATTTCAGTTTGACACTTAACCACTGACCCATTAAACAATATGAACAGGAGGCCCCAAGCCTTCTGTGCATTCAGCAATGTATACCACAAGGGACAGTGTGTCCTGAGCCTTGGCTCCGGCTCCCAAGAAGCTCAGAAACTGACAGGTAAGCACAGAAAGGGTCCCTGGCAAGCAGAGTCCTAGAAGCAGGGGCGTGCATGTGTTGCAAGAGGAGGAAAGCTAAGGGGCAAAAGTCCGCGGAGTATGTGAATAACACACAATGGAGAGAGTCCTTCATTTGACCTCTGTTCATATTAAAGGTCAGTTTATTTTTCCTCTCTACGAATCCCTCCCTTTCTAAATTTAGGAGTGTTTCCTGTCTTCCCTCATGCTCATCAAATTTGGTCACCTTTCCTTTTTTCAACAGTGACCATTGGCCAGTGTATCATGTCATCTTAAGATATATTCATTGCTATTACATTAATAGATCTGCCTAGTGAGGCTTATCTAGTATTCAATAAGCTACTATCAATCTTTAAAGTGGAGTTGTCATAGGATATAGGATATAACATACTTTAAGACTAATTAGTATGAAATAATATTCATGGTCTTAGGTGAGAATGAGTTATAGAAAATCACTCTAAATGTCGGCTATTCTATCAAAATATTATACTCAAGTTTTCACTGTATGCAATTGTGGAGAAAAATGTCTTTTGAGATTGAAATAATCAAAGCCTTTGAGAAAAGAAGATAGATGTCTGTTGTTGTTTCCATCCTGCACCTTTTCACTGAAGGGAACTGGGTTGGTAAGACTTGTTCTTTTCCGAGTCTTGGGTTCTAACACCGTCACATCTTTTACCCTTTCAGGTTACCGCAGATGGGGTATATGATGGTTCCCTAAGATCTTTTCTTTCCCTAACTGTCCTGAAACTTTTCAGAACGTTGCCTTTCCTCTATTAAGGATGAGTACCCAGGGTCAATGCCAGGGATTATGGCCAAGCCCATTGAAAGCCTGGAGGGCCCAGCATTCAGCTTTTCTGATTTGAATATGACACTGCTTTTGGTTCTTCTTTATCTTTCAGCATTTACATTTGACCTTGCCACAAAACTGACAGTTATTCAATTCAAAAATTCACATCCAGCTTTTTAAAAAGCGAGAAGTGAAGAACTCATACAAACTCTTAGGATTTTTACGACTTTCTGCTAAGGGCTCTTCTTTTCTAGCAGAGCACAAAATTTTGACCAATTGTCTAATGTAAATCTGCCTCATTTTTACCTCTTCCTGTGCTTATCAGTGTCTTGCCAGCTGTAGTCTTCCTCATTTCATCCTTAAATAGCCTTTACGCTTCTTTGTACTTTCTGCTTAGCTGTTTATTGGTATATTTATCCCAACTCCAAAATGCAGAGCTGAGATTACAGAATCCGATCCACCATCCCTGAAGTTCCCATTCTCATCAGCCCATTTTTTCAGAATCTGGGAACAAAGTCACTTGCTGGAGTGTTCCAGCTGCCCTGTCATTCCTCACTAAGGTGTTAGGGAAACAATCCATTGTCCACCTGAGGCATGTGTTTGGAAGCTTAGAATTGTCCTGTTGACATTTCTGTATGTTAGAATCATCTATTCTGAGCACAGAAAATGTGCTTTTTTTCTTTAAGGTGACACACTTAGCCTGATTAGCTTGATTGTACAATTCAATGTATAATCCACTCATGTCCCTGAGACTTCTCCAAAAGATTTTAACTTCTTTTAGGTCCTTCTAACCAGATAAGCATGATTCCAACAAGAAAGAGAGTTTATTTCTATCATAATTCAAATTTATGTATCCTTTATGGTTAACAAGTATTTTTATATTCACAACCTCTTCTTTTTTTTTTTTATTTTTTTTTATTTCCACAGGAACTCTTTGAAATCAGCAAGAAACTGAGGTCATCCAGGTTATATCTGTCAAAGCCGTGACCCAAGGGGCTCCTTTGCTTTAATTCCTTCCCTATTCAGCTAACTCAAGAGCAGTCTTGATCTCTTTTGAATTCCACACCTCTCAGAGAGCTAGCTGTCAGCATTTCCAGCCTCATTTCTAAGTTTATGTGCACATTTTAATGTTATTGGTTTCCAAAAGTAAAAGAGTGTTTATTTTATATCTCTACTTTTCATGCTGAGAGTGCACAGACTTTGAATCCAATGCATATTTGTCTAATTCAGGTATCAGCAAAACATAACCTACAAGTCCAAGCAGGAGCCGAGCCTGTTTTTATATAGCTCATCAGCTAAGAAAGTTTCTGGAGTTTTTTTTGTTGTTGGTTTTTTTGAGTTTTTTTTTTTTTTTTTGCATTTTTAAGTGGTTGAACAAAATCAAAACAAGAAGAGTAGTTCATAACACATCAGCATAACAGGAAATTTAAAGCTGTTTTCATACACCAAGTTCTATAGAACACGGCCAGGCGCATCCATGAATGGAGTCCCCATGAAACGCTTTCATGTGACCGTGGCAGAGTGGACTGGTTCCAACCAATACTGGTCCTTGAAGCATGAAGCGTTTACTATCTGTCTATGTACAGAGAAGATTTTCCAATCCCTACTGTCGTTGATGAATATTTTCTCCCCCTCCTGGCTCGCAGGTGTAATACTAATAACTAATATTAATATTTGTATTGTTCTGTGTAGTTTACAAAAATACTTCCACATTTCTCCTTTTATTAGTTACTCATGATAATTCAGTAAGGTAAATATTTTATACACACATTGCAAATTAGACACTCAAAGCTCAAAACAGTGATTCAACCATCCCTGTTACATACAGCCAAGAAGGACGAGTGCAGGGTGGAATGAAGTCATCCAACACCAAATCCCACCTCCTGCTTGCTTGGACATGATGTGACCCAAATACAATTCCATTTCGCTTTCACATGTGCCCTCTTTGTCGCCTTTGCTTTCCTCATCCGAAGTGGAAACTTTGATGTAGAAAGTCTTTCTCACGTCTTTGCTGAGTTGCCTGTCATTTTTGAATAACAACTTTCTAGCCTTATTCTAAGCCATATTGAGGTAAGTACAATTTCCTGAATTGTCACACTGGCTCTTGCCTCTGTGCTTTCTTTCGAATGCTATTTCCTTTCTCTTAAGTGCTATTTTCTCCCTAACTTTTAATCTCCTCCAGACCTCTGAGATGCGGCTGAAACACCACCTCCCTCAGGCAGGTGCTCACTCGCATGTGTTAATCAGAACTCCAGGCTGTGCTCTGTAGCACCTGCCGCACAGGCTTGTTGCTGAACTGCTGACCCTCCCAATGAAACCATGGCCCCTTCCAAGCAGCTGCTATATCTTATTATGTGATTATTCCCATTATCTCACTCAAAATCCATATCAAAGGCACTTATTGAGTGAGTTTGAATCAGTGAATGAATTAGGAAGGGAATGAATAACCACTCTCAGACCATATACCACATAGGTGGTATTACACACCATATTATCAACACAAAGAGTTGTCTTACACATCTTAAAGGATGAAAAAACAAAAAAATGTCTTTCCATGTAGGGTAAAATGCTGAAGAACTTATATAGTAACACACACTCACATTAAGTTCATCCACGTCTATTTGCCTCTGGCAGTTTGATTTGTCAGTTTGCCTGCTGCTTACAATTAATTAATTAGTTAATATTAATTTATTTATTGACATGGGCTCTCACTATGTCCCCCAGGTTAGAGTGCATTGGCTAGTCACAGGCATGATCATCCTGCACTGTAGCCTCAAACTACTGGGATCAGGCTACCCTCTCACCTTAGTCTCCTGAATAGCTGGAACTACAGCTTCTTAGAATTTAAATAGATAAGGAATGAATGGGAGGTTCCGCATCTAGCACACTGCAGCTGCTCCGTTAGCACTGCATGATAAAGTTTGCTTAATAAGCTTACCAGCGCCTTCATAGAAACCCAAAGAAACCTGCAGGATTGCAGTGCACTGTTACAGGAATGCACCACTGCTATTCCCAGATGGGTGCCGTGGTGCTGAACGATCACTGTGTGTTTATTGGGGGAGAGGGGCAGGGTGGCACTGGACTTCTACCGGAGGATTGTACCTTTATCTCCTGAAAGATGTTTCCTGTTGGCTCCAGGTTTAAGTAAGCATTATTTCTCCAAAGACTTTTCTACCACTTTGATATCCACCAAGCAGGTACCAGCTACACTGCCCATTCACCAAGTATGGGGCCTGAGAGTAGGCACATCACGGAGTGAAATGATTCCCGCAGTCCCGGTTCACACTCTGCCGCTGCCTGCGTTTCAACGCTGGTTCAGTGCAGCTGGCCTGAGAAAGCCTCATTTCTGTATTAATGGCCTTTCAAGAATCTCTTTAACACCTATTTGTCTTTTTATAAGGAATGTCTTTTTGTCTGTTTGTTTCTAGTTCCACTGAGTAGGAGAAGTCTGGGACAGAGCAGTAGCTCCAGAGCCGGAATGCATCCCTGAATTAGTTCGAGAGCGGCGAGGTCTAGCTCCGTGTGGCTTAAGGCCAGAATGGGTTAGATCTTTACTGCTCCGCTAACCAGCTATATGATTCTGAGAAACAGGTGTTCACATTCCTATTTCCGGGTAGGAAATTGAGTCACAGATAGGGTGAGAGCTTTGTCCCAAGCAACATAGATAATAATTAACACAATGGATGCTGAATCCAAGTGTTTGTGACATCAAAGTCTGTGCATTAATTTTAGCAAATTGATTGTTTCAGGCTAGATATCCTCATCTGCAAAGTGAGAAAACTATTATCTCTATGACTTTATCACAGTAAGAGGTAAGCTATATAAAGACTTGGACACTTCATAGATCCAGAACAAATGGTAATTATTTTATTATTCTACTTATTACTTTTGCACATCCATGACAATATTTAACTCACTCTAATTATCCTCATAAAGCTGGCCAGTATTTCTTTTTGTCCTCCAATTTTTTTTTTTATTGTGGTAAAATACGCATAACAAATTTTACCACCTTCGCCATTTTGAAGTGTACGGTTCAAGGGCATTAAGAACATTCGCGTTGCCGTGCAACCATCACCACCCTCTGTCTCCAGAACTCTTTTCATCTCTCCAAACTGAACCTCTGCGCCCATCGGGTCTCACCGCCCCTCCTTCCTTTCCCGCACACAACCCTCGCCATCGGCAGCAACCGCCCTCCTGCTTTCCGTCTCTGTGACGCTGACAACTCTAAGAACTTCACATAAGCAAAGCCAGTACTTCTTAAACAAGAGCTTCGCACAGAAAAAAATGTCCTGGAAGACAAAGACAAGGTGTCACACTCCCCAAACCAAAGTGCCGGGGAAGTGAGAGCTGCGGCACTTGCCCTGTCACGGACGGCACCCTTGTGCACTTTTGGTGGGTGACATTTTTGCCCCCTGTTGTAGGACAGGTTTGAACTCCTTGAATTCTTGAAGGTCCTTTAGAACAGCTGGAGCTTTTCAGCGGCCTTGGCTGAATTGGATTTACCTTTCCCACTGCTCAGCGCTGTCATCAGGGCTCGCGTGTCCTGCTCCAGGCGGATCTCGCGTTCCCGGACGCTGGTTTCCGCAGCCCTGGTGTGTCGCTGTCAGCCTGAGCTCACACAGTGCTCCTATGTTCCAAATGCTTTTCCGCCTGGCCTCTGGCTCAGGTGAGTAGACGCTGTGAGATCATTTATCTGATCAAATTTAGGCCCAAGAAAATTCCTTCTTTTTGAACCATCATGAAAAATAAAAGAAATTCATATATATTTTGCAATGGACTGCATGTTTGTGTCCCCTGCAAAATTCATATGTTGAAATCCTAATCACTGATGTGACTGTATTATAAGGTGGGGCCTCAGGGAGGTGATTAGGTTATGAGAGTGGAGCCTTCACGACTGGGATCAGAGCCACCTAGTTTAGGGTATTTTGTTACAGAAGCCCGAATGGACTAACATATCATTTATAAATCTGAGTATTTAAAAAATAGCATGAGTTTTTTACCCAAATATTGTATGTTTTTTGGACTAAGACACAACTTTTTTTCCTCTTTTATTCCGTAGGCCTAAACCAAATACAGAGACGAAACAGAGGATTCGAAACCACACAGTCCTTTGTAAACTCCTCATTTTATTCTCTGTTTACGTAACTACAAGCAAGCTCATGGAAAGGAAGAGAGGGAAACTAACGTTTTTAATGAGTACTCGAATATTGCTTTAAATTCTTTGGAGTGAAGAGTAATTGAACTTCAGAGATGACATGAGAAGCCGCTTGTTCACTTGCTGTCCCTCGGCTATCAATTAGAAGACTTAGAATTTGAGCCAGGACTGTCTGCCCAAAAGCCTGTGGGGCCACTGTCCTTGATATGACAAATTATTGCAACATTTCTTTTAAGATAAGTGATTCCTTTCATTGTCGAGAATCATGTCCTCTCTTTCAGGGGAGACATCTCAAAGGCTCTCTCTAGAAAGGATTTATTAAAGGTCACAAACCTAACTTACGGCAGAGCCAGAAGTAGAATCCAAGGCCGGTCTCTAGCCCAGTTTGCTTACAAATAGCTACTGAGTCCTCGTGCTGAACAACGCACAACTGCGCCTTCTGTGCCTCACTTTATTTAATTCTGTGTGCACGTGTCATTTGTTTTCTACAGATGAAAATGTGGCACAGGAACAAGTAACGACACACAGCACTATGGGGGCCCCGCCCATGTATCCTGCTAAGTGGTTTTTACGCATTGTTTTATTTAATCCTCGGGACCTGTGAAATTGTTTTAATGTTTTTGTTTTGTTTTGTTTCTCAGTTTATATCCGCAAAATGTAAGCATCCACTTGGTTAACTTATTTCAGGGCACACAACCAGGGAATTGGATTTTAGGGGATTTCTGCCCCAGTTGGCCTGACTCCAATGTCTGTGCGTCTCTCCCACATTAAATGCCTTTGAGCTGCATGCTTTGTTGCTCTCTCACTTCTCCACCCTGTCAGCTCACTCAAAATCACGTTTTCTCCCCATGTCTTCACCGCGTGGCCTTAAAGAGGGCCATCAATGCTTTCATCTTGCTAAAGCCTGTGGCATTTATCTATTCTTATCTGACTTAGTTTCTCAGTGGCATTCAATGACTCTCCACTTCCTCCTCATCAAGCACTCTGTAGTCCAGGATCCAACTTACTCACCTGGTTTTTCTCCTTCCTCAGTGGACGCTTGCAAACTGCCTGATCCGGCTGCTCCTGTAACAGCCCATTGCTCTCAGCTCTGTTTTCTGTATATACTCGTGCCCTAGAAGATCTCAACCTGTGTGTCTCTCTCTCTCTCTCACACACACACACACACACACACATACATACCCACCCATACATGCACGTGGATGTGTGCATTTAGATACATGCACATATACATATATCTCCCGGGTGTTCCTGCAGACCAGACCTCAGTGCTGAATTGCACACGTACACACAGCCACTGACCTGACAGCTACACCTGATGCCCAGTTGGAATGTCAAATGTTACAAAATCCTAAACTAAACTCATTATCTATATTTACCCTTCTCAATTAGCAGCCACCATGCCCCAAAAACAAAATAAAACAGAAACTCTAACTCCATCTATTCAGTAGCATAACACCAAATTCCAATCTTTCTTGATTGTTTTCACCCCCTCACACTCTGTTTCCAAACACCAGCAAGCCCTGCCGATCCTGTCTGGCCCGAGCTACTGTTACAGTCTTTGCCACCACAGCTCTAGTCCAAGCCACCACCCCCGCCCTCAGGCGTTTGAAATGGCCCCTGTTTTCTCCTCCTCTCCTTCTGGTCCTCTATGGTCCATTCTCCATCAAGAAGTTCGATGATTTTTTTTTTTTTAAGGGAAAATCAGATGGTATCACTTTCCTATTTAAAACCCCATAAGTTTTTCATTTCTGTGTGTTCTCTGACTATCCCATACACAGAAGTCTTAATAAGCACTGCATGCAGTGGGCTCTGTCGCACAGCACTTTATTAATATGTTTAGTCCCTCAAACACACAAATCAGCTGGGGTTAAGATCCTCTGGAAGAAGGAGATGCGGGCAAGAAGAGGTAAGAAATGTGTCCTCTGTGAGTGGGCACCGATGAGGGGAGCCTGAGGGTTCGTGTGGGCAGCTGAAACCAGGGGAGCTCCAGAACACGGAGGTTGACTTTTGGCCACATCGGTGGGCTTGCTCTCGCACACATTAGAGCCAGGAATGCCGTCCAGGATAACCGAGTGGTGAGAGAGCCCAGGACGCTTCTTTTAGCCATGTTGAAATTACCAAACCCAGGGAGTGGGAGTTTTGTGTTTCTTTAGCCCCATGGGTCATGTCGTCTGGGAGCTAATGGTCTAAGGAATGAGAATGGGAGCTAAGGGATTAACTGTTCGACTCTTCATTAACTCAAGAAAACACAGCAAGGCACATTTGTCTTCCACACAAAATCATACAAAATTTTCTCTTTATTAAATATACATTATTTACAGTTTAAGTCTTTCCTTTGTACAACAATAACCATAGAAAACAAAGAAATCTAAGGCTAACTTTTATTTTTTCCCCATACAGTGTATTAAGACATGTTACATGGTCTACAAAACTGACTTGGAATGAGGCAACATCATTTGGGATTTTCTTTTAGGAACAAAACCAGAAGATCAAAAGGAAAAAGTAGACTCCAGAAGGTCCACAAAGGAGATGACCTCTTTTGTGCTTTTTCCATAATAAAGAGTCTGACATATGGATATTCGGGGGAGTCACTTTGTGTTTTATTATTTACTTATGAAAAGTAATCTCCCTGCTCTTTCTTATTTTCATTCCTCAAAAATGAGTGCCCAAACACGCCACAGGGAGACTATCTTCCCACCTGAGATGGACACTGTAATGCTGTCTTAGGGACTGGCAACCTACAGCCATGAACCAAATGTGATTTTGTAAATAAAGTTTTATTGGAACATGGCCACACATATTCATTCACACCTATTCATTTTCATGTTCTCTGAGGCTTCCTGTAACAGGTTAGTTGACTAAGGGGAGTGTCAGCTCAAGGCAACACAGGATACCAGAAGGCCTGCTGACTGCAAGATTCAGAAGGAGAAAATTCTTGGTCTTGGTCCTCACAAAATACAAAGTCTTTTTCACAATGTAACTATGTTGCTTTAAGCAAGGTTTGGTATTTTTTGCAAGAATATTTAAGGCAGGACAAAGTTACACATGTTGATACCGCCATTCAAAGGGAAGAGACTGCATCCGTATTTCATGTAAAGTCTTTGAGACAGAGGTTGACTCTAATGGGAAAGTATGACTAGGCAGATGCCCATCAATATTTTCTCTTCATGTCACACTGAAAGGGAAAGCCTTTCAAAGAGTCCGCAGGGTGATGCAATGCTCCCATTGCAAACCCAGTGTCTTTTCCATGTTTTCTGAGACTACTGCTGGCATCTCAAGCATGAAAAGCTATGACGCTACTGTAAATAAGATCAGGCTTAAATCTCTAACACAATGAGCTTCACCTTTTGTCCTGGCCTAGGACTATTTTCCTAATTTTGTCCTGCTATTTTATAAGGGGTTTCCCTATGTCATGAGGGAGGATTGAGGAAAGCAGTTTTCTCAGAAAGTGTTAGATGGTGGGTCCCTGGCACTGTCAGGGCTGGAGAGTATCATACCTGCTTATCATTAAGGTAGCCCATGCATGCCAGAACCAACAAAGGGGCAAGAAAGACCACCAGACTGATTCCAGGACCTCAGGACTTGTACCTGCAGGGGTTCTGATTCAGGAGAGTGAGTCCAGGGTGCTTTCTAACAGCTTCTTTTCCTTAAAGCTCTATCTGGGTGCTTAACAGGGACAGGTTAGGTAATTGTAGTGATAGCTCTAAAGCACCCTGGGAAAATCTTGATGAAATATAAAAATTGAAAAAAACAAAACAAAAAACATGTGATTGCAGTAGGACTGGGAAGGGTCAAAAATGTCATGCAAAGATGAATAAAGAATTATTCATGCAAAGCCCATGATATTGCCTCTTTCCCTAATGTGTAAGACAATGATCCAAATGCATTAAAGAGACTCCTGAGACAGGATCCAGGAAAGTGGGAAGAGCCCTGCCACTGATCATGGAGGAAGCAGTGACCTTTCTCACCTTGGGTGGCCACCCATTACTGCCCCAGCCCTCCTCTTCCTCCTCAACATGTTCCCAGCAGGTGTAGTCAGAACACCAACACAAATTTTTGAGTTAGTCCTTGTTAGTCTGCTCAGCCACTTTGTAGACTATAAACATTACAAAAGACAGACAACTAGCTTACAAAGTACAATATTTCACTAGAAAATGTGCTTTTCTGTTCTTCCTCAGAGTACCTTAGTGCAAAATAAAAGAAAAACAACTTATCACTTAAAAATAGCAAAACAGGTGATTACTAAAATCTTATATAAAGGATTCAAATAATTGTCAACACCAAAGGGTAATTCTTCCTTCCTTACCAAAGAGATATGTATGTAGAATTTTCTACAGAAAAGTTAAATAACAGCCCTATTTTTACAAAGTGTGTGTGTGTCTATGTGTGCACACGCGTGTGTGTTGCACTTTTCCCCCTTTAGGCGGTTCAACTATTTGGAATTGTGAACGGAGCTGAGAACTAGGTACAACCCAAATCTGCAAACTAGATGCCTCCACAGGTGAAATTGGCAGAGGAGGAGTGTGGGAGGAGAAACCAAGACAGACCCAGGAACAGGGTGTGGAAGAACTCCAACTACACAATGTATCTTTTAAAGAAAACATGTTCAAACTGCATGAGAGACATGGAATAGCACTCAGCTATCCTCCAAGTATTCTTAAAGTTTCTTAAATCTTCTTCTATTAACCACCTTTGCCTTCTGCAGGAACAGCAAAGCCTACGTATGCGTTTAGTCTACGCATGACCTAAGGAGAATGGAGGACTAAGCGTGCCCAAGTCTTTAGGTGAAGAAGAATGAATGGCAGAATGATACAGGTGTCGCAAAGGCCCTTTGGCAGCCTGATGTTGACCGATTGCAGCTGTAGGGAATTTGAAGGAAGCCTGGGTAGTTGGCGAGCCAACTGTCAAGGCTTTTCCTAAGAAACAACTCAATAGGCCAGAGTCCTATCTCCCTGAATATCTTGGAAAAGACCCTCTGCCAGCACCCTCCTGGTGTAGCTCTTCTTACTGAACTAACTTCCTGCAGAGAGGGGGCAGATTGGAAAAACATTCAGGATTGGAAAAATTCACCCAGTGCACAAAGAAGGTACTAAACCTGGATGCACCACACTTTTTAGTCAGTTGTTGACTCAAGGATAGACTTCGTCTAGTTCTCAGACATTTTTCCATGCAGAGTTAAAATGGTTCATCGGAACAAAGGAGGATTTTAGGAAGAGGTGTAATACAACAAAGAAACTTCAGAAACATCTGGAAGAACGATGGCATGTACTAGGTCACAAATAGATGGCAGCAAAAAAACGAGAAAAGGGAAAGAGGAAACGGAAGTGAAGATTGTTGTTTCACACTCCAAATAGGATCCCAGCTCTTCACTTAGGTCTGACTGATGGGAGGAAGACTTTTGGAATCCCCCAGCCAGAACTGAAACAAGGCTGTAGAAAATTCAATCCGTAAGTATGGCAGAGACAGGGACCATTTATTCTTGTTGTCCTTAAAGAATCAATCTACCTCCTTCTATAGAAAGCTATATGCATGGATAGATATTTACTTGGAGGAGGAGAAACAAAGCAACTTATTGAAGGTGGAAGTAATAAATGAGAAACAAAATTATAAGGCTTTCCCAGAAATGTTATCTGTTTCTTTCAGTCTCCAGTAAATACTTTACAAAAATACTTGTGCAGGACCTTTGCTCTGCATTCCATAGCACATACACACCGTTATTACAACGATACATATATCTAGCATCTCCTGCCAGACTTTGAGCTGTCCAAGGGCAGCAACAGGGTGTAATTTATATTTGTACATCCTGTATCTAGCACCTTGGAGGACTGGGCATTCAGTAAATACCACGTGACCAGATAATGAAAGAACAATCCTGTTATTCTGATCCTGTTCTTGTTACCCTGTGGTGGGCATGGGTCTGACAAAAGGTACAAGTCCAGTTAGTACATCTGTTATTACTAAAAAGAACAAAAATTGTCATAAAAGACAGCCCTAGGACCCTTAAAATAAATGTTCCATGTGCAGTTGAGAATGAATAGAAGAGGCTAATCTCTTCATGAAAATATATCTAGAGAAATGACAAATGTCTATTCCTCTAGGCAAATTCTCATAGAAACCATGGCAATCTGGCCTATGCACACAATGCATGATGCAGTGGGTGCTAGATATATTTTAGGGTAGACAAATATATTGTCATTTACATAAATAGATTTGTTTTGTGGAAATAACATCAAAGAAACATCCCCCTTAGAATATGAAATCGCACAGGCATTTTTGGTTTTACTGTAAAGTGACCGTTCCGTAAAATCTTTTTGTAAACAGCAGTTACCAAAGACTGAGGGTGAGAGTGGAGGAGGTCCTGGTGGTCAGGTTGGCCAGAACATTCACTTGGGAAATCTGAATGTGGTTAAAGAGAGATTAGAATGCTTTAAAAGACTTGTCTGAGATTAAAATTGCTCAAGGATTGACACACTCACGCAGTTGAACAGTTGCACAAAACTACATGGATCTTGGTACCACTGAGGAAAGACAGGCAGAATTAGCACTTATTTCTAACTGCAAATTGTGTTTTGCTTTGGAGAGTGGAGCTCACTTGCATTTCATATACATCTAGAGAAAGTTAGAGTGCTCTCTGGGGTTATAAAGTAATTCAACCCTGTAAAAATAATTCTGATTTAGCCCTGAGACTCTGCTTACAAGAGCAACATGTAGATTGCACTGTCTTGGCGTCCACATTTAGGTCTATGGCACACGTGCACATGTACATGTGATCTACACATGTGGGGAGGATGCCAGTGAGTTTTGTGATGCAGACATGGTGAGGATGGTGCTTCACAAATTCTTCACCCTACAGAACAATCTCTAAGCACATGGAAGTACATGAGAAAATCAATACTCTGAGTTAGCTGTTGCTGGTCCTCCATTTCTTCTATCAGCACTATGTCAGCAAAGTACAGCCCTTGCTTCCCAGAGACTTGAACAATGAAGCGTTCCAGCTTTATTATTCACCCCTTCCTTTTCTGTTCCATTTCATTATTGGAGATGCTTCAGGCTAAACCCACTACACTTCATGGTGACTTTTATTTTAGGGGACAAAGGAATATGTAGCCAAGCGAAAGGCTGATTTATACAGCCTTTTTATGGAAATAGAAAATTCAAAAGTGAAAACCAGAGAAAGGAGAGGAAAGGGCAGGGGGAAACAGTATTTAAAGATCTTTCATCATATTAAAGAATCATTCATCTTATTAAAGCTAAAAGGGGAAAAAAAGGTATCCTACTTAGAAGCACTTTAAAATAAATTTACTAGCAAAAGGATATAATGGAAATGATGAAGTGATTAAGTAAGAATGCACAGAAAATTTTAAGGAGAGACTGTATATTTAGAACAACATCTTAAAATTGAGAAATGTGATTGCATACTAATTCCTTATTCCACAAGCTCTGAAACTGAAAGAAAAGCTGTAGACTTGAAATGGAATAAAGCAAGTCAGTTCCTTCTCGTGCAGGGGAGCGTTAAATCCTCAGAGGCAGAGACACACGAGGAACAAGATGGAACGTCTGCTAACTGGAAATGCTGAGAACAAAGGTCTGGTAATTGTTTTCCAAATCGAATCTGTCTTGGAAAGAGAATCAGCAAGTATTTTCACGTCTGTGGATCTTTATGTTGTCATTCCCGGCATCCCTGAGCATGTATATTATTTTCCCCTTATTTTTTTCTCCAAGATGGCCCAGAGACAAAGACTTAGGCATGTTGCTAAAGCAAAATCACTGAGATTCCTACCACCACCTCATGGATGAGCTCGAGGTGCCTTCTTGAATGACTGTGTCTTCCAGGCTTCAATACCAAAAGGGCAAAGACCCTAAGTTTGGCACCACCTCCTTTGGGAGTGTGAGCTTGTGGAAGGTGTGAGCAGGGCGTCTTCCTACACACAGTGTGTGACGGATTGGAAAATACAATGGGCTACAGAACCTAAGGGCCACTCTAAAATCAAGCAGTGGGGGCAGCTACGACCATAACGCCACGGAGGTCAGTGCACCCTAATCTCTTGGAAAGCGTCTCCACGCATAGAGTGACTCGTTACGTCTGATTGAAACTGTGACACCCACACACCTGAATTCACTTCTTCACCACATCTTCAGTGAGTGGATGAAAGGGAAGAAATCGCTTGGTATTTCTCTTCTTTCATGTAGTTTTTTTTTTTTCTTTTTTTTACTTTTTCATTTTTGTTTTAAAGCTGAATTAAGATGGTTTAAGCTCTTTCATTGAACCAGGTACTATTTTAGACTTTTATTTGAATTTCTTTATGCTGCAGCTACTTATATATTAATATATATGTATATGTTTTTATTTTTACCTCAGTATAACCCCAGGAATACCTAGCTAACATTTCTTACAAAGTTGGAGGAGGCATTTTTGAAGTCATGGAACATCTACTTCCTAGCAGCTTTCTTCTTACTTCCTAGTTTCAAGCTACTGTTTCCCTGCTTCCCCTAGGTTCATGCTATTGTCTGTATCTCAAAGTGGTGGCCCCAGGAGCGCGTGGGAAGAGAGGAGCAGGGTCATTTTGTCAGTGCTACCAGCCATCCTGCACTTGAAAATACTCAGAGGATAAGAGTCGTAGTGAGCAAGGGTGGTGAGCTTGGGCAAGGGCCTGCCTATGATAGGGAAATTAAACGAACACAAAACAGACCTCTCTTTTTCCTTTTAAAAGCCACTGAGGCAAACCAGGATTCTAGGTTCTCCTCCCTCTGTCCTGGGCTCCCTGGTACGAATGGACTTGAGATGGAGAAGATGTCAGGAATGACCGTCCTATGCCTAGGTCACAGAGCTGGGGTTCACAGTAAGCCCGCAACACTGAAGGCTGCAAAATCGAACAGTGCGTTTCAGAAACTAGAAATACAGAACTGAACATGCGGGAATGCACACGTGTCTCTTCCTTGTCTGAACAGTAATGCCAGTCTCTTGAGTGGTCACTTTCACCACGACAGGTTTGTCAGAGAAGAAGGCAGTGGCCACAGCTGCCCGGTCTCCTGGGCTGGGTCAAGGGCATTGATGCAGTGGCGGATGCAGGTATGTTCCAGAAAAGAAATGGCAAACACATAAGAGGAAGAAAATGAACAAAACTAAATGACAGAAGAGAGAAGCGAAGGAGGGAAAAAATTAACAATAAGAAAAAAAGAGTGTTAGGGACCCTGCAGTTTTTCAGATGAAATATTCCCGTTTACACTCGCTCACTGTGTTTTGCAAGTCAATATCGTTTCTGAAGGAACTGTCCAAATTCTCTGGGTACTCCTTCTCCTTCATCTGGTTTGCACGCTGTGACTGCTTGTGCTGGTAGAGGAGCCGGGTCATGACGCCGACGACACAGAAGATGATGAAAATCACCACTGCTATTACCCCTGGGGAGGCGGAGAAGGAAAAGGAGAAGAAAACCATCTCAGATCACCTGCTCAAGAAGCAGAGTCAGACTACACAAAGGAGGCACGTAAAAAAACAAAACAAAACAACACACAAACAAAACTCTGCCACATGCCCAGAAATAGAGACCCACTGAAATGCCCTCGGTCCTTAATTACTGTGAAAACCTCCCTCTTTCAGGTTCTCTGGGGAGAATGCCCATCTCAATCAGAGAAGGTTTTGTTTAATGGACTAAGAATGCCATCTCATAAACATGCAGTTGGATTAGCACAGGAGTTTTTAATACATTTTTCAAGATCTGCTCTAAAGAATGTGTCAGAGTCATTTGTAATTAGCACATTTCTTTTTCACCCTACAACTAAATATTTTAGAATTACTTTAGCATCCTAAGAAAAACCAGTACTTAAATATTTCACATCCCAATACATCCTCTTCTGATGTAAATTTGCTTTATGTTATATGCTTTCTTGCTAAAAAAAAATCATTAATAATGAAACCAAATCATTAATAATGATTACCAAAAATTTAGGGCACCCTTATGCCGCTCCGTACTCTGCTAGACAAAGGCTCCGTGGTTATGAGACACTGCTGCCCTCCAGAAACCCAGGGGACTAAAATGCCCGGTCCCGAAAGATTTCCCTTTATTTGACTGTATCTTATGTGACTGGATCTATCTGGCACGTTGTCTTCACCGACCCTAAGGTCTCACCCCTACCTTCGCCAGGAAGGTTCTGGGGCCATGAAAGGCAATATCTGCAAAAAGACGGTGAAAATGTGGAAGTGAGAGCATGTGTCTCGACACGAATGCAGGTTTCTCAGCATTACAATATTTGAAAGTATTTATAATAATCAAAGATTATTTCATTTCTAATGTTCTACTGTTTGTTTTTCTTTCTAAGGATAGTAAGTATTGAGAAAAAATGTCTATTTTAGAAAGCCAGATTTGGACAGCCTATATTATGATTTGCATAAGCATGGATATTTGAGAGTTACATGTACTCATTGTGTGTCTCCCATCAATTTTTTGAGCTAGAGTCATGGTTAAGATTTCTTACCTTTTTTTTTATTATTCCTAAATCATTTTGTGGAATTTTCTCCAACTGCTTTAGAGCAAGGTAGAGTGAAACCACCTCAGCTAGCACAGCGGCGGATAAACGGAGGAGTGGCTGCAGCAGGGAGAGGGGGCACGGGAAGCTGGTTTCTACCCCTTTGATGCACGGGACAGTCAGAGTTGGGGGCTCTACAGGCCTCCAGGGATCTTCCTGCGGGATTGGAATGACTTTCCGAGAGACTCACAGAGCATATAAATGTCTGCGCAAGAGTCAGCAGTCACAAGAGTAAGTCTTTTTTCCACTTGTCAAATTATAGAAAAAAAACAGGGACAAAATTATTTCCCACTTTTCTCAAAGCCAAACAAAAATCAATTTGGCCTTTCTTCTCTAAGGCAGAAACTCAGGTCAAATGTTTCCAGAGCTTCCTTCAGGAAAGGCTGCGGTGTTCCTTTCTTACAGTCTTACCGCGACGGTGCATCTCCGTGCTCCCATAGCCATGTGTGCCTCCTCCCCAGAACAGGCTCCAACTGGCTGTATTGCTGCCTGTTTACTCGGCCCCTCCCCGGCCCGGCTGTTTCCATGTCCCCCCACTTAGCACAGGGCCCGACTTGTCGCTGGGTTCATGAAATAGAAGTGAAATGAATGGATACTGCCGACTTTTAAAAGTAGAACTCCATCTGGCATGGCTCAGCTCATCTCGGCTGCCAAAAGGCAGTGACCGGAGCACCCGCTAGGGTTATGGTTCTCGGGTGGAAATGAATTTAGTCTCTCACAGGCATCTTACATTAAGCAAGGCTTGGGAGTCATTCTGGGTGGCAAGACCCAGATGGAAAAATCAAGCTACAGCTGGCAGCAGCCAAGCTGAGGCAGAATAGAGAGCGGGGAGGTCGGCAGGCGCTGGGAGAACAGCAAAGCAGGGGGGAGGGTGGGGAGGAGAGCGCACAGCTGAGCAGACAAGGTCTGCATCTGCATCTGCATCCCGTATGTACCGCGGGATTTGAAGCTACAGTCCTGTGGGCCTCACCCTGCTCATAAGATTTAACCCAGATCACTTGGTGGAGAAAATCCGACAGGATGGCGGCTTCCCCATCTGTCTGCCCATTGTGGCTCCTTTCCCATGTGTAGTTTTATTGGTCTGCTTTGTCTGTGCTTTAGAAAAAGTGACAACTGGATGAGATGAACCCGATGCTGGCTGCTGTCTGTAAGTAATGCTCCAGCTGTTGACTTAGCGCTCAGCTGCCTGATGAACCAGAGGTGGGATGAACCCACGGAGCTGCTGGTGCCAGGGGAGAGGCTGCCTTGATCATTCGGCACATGTGACTATTCATGAGTGGCTCTCAGTCTGGCAGATAATATGGGGTTGTGGGTGCTGGAGGCCATAATTAAGGAGGGCTTCATAGCTTTCTCCAAAGTGTAAGATCATTTACGTCTTTTTTTTTTCAGCAACAGTGAATGGTTTACCTCCAATGACTGCCGAATCACTTCGAACTGCATTGGTGAGTGGTTCCCGTTCGTCCGTCTTCCCAAAGGTATCTGAAAGGAGTAAAACATGAGGCTTCATTCCTCACTCAAGGCACTGGCAGGAGGTCT
The DNA here is from genome assembly GCA_963575035.1 of Avahi laniger. NCBI lineage: Eukaryota > Metazoa > Chordata > Mammalia > Primates > Indriidae > Avahi > Avahi laniger. The sequence goes on along the minus strand of CAUYSK010088221.1, from coordinate 28,875 downwards.
ACACAGTGGAGATGAGATGACATACCTGTGGATTACACCGGGTGCTCTCAAATATTTGTGAGTTGGAGAGTTGCAAGAAACCCAAATAAACACACCCAAGCAAAGAACATTTGAAGTACCCTGCTCACACCCCACAGCTCTTGACCCTGGTAGTTTAGTTTGCAAGTAAGTTGCAGGAAAAGGGGTTGAACCCGATGATGACGTATCGTGCCCATGTGCCCTCAGCCTTCCCCTGACGTCTCCAGTTGCTTCTCTGGGCAGTTCCCATGCGTGACAAAGGTCTGTGACCCCCAGCACATGCGCCTCCCTGCTTGACAGTTTTCTTCAGCTGCAAGAGGAATCGAGGTTATTGCCAAGGAAGAACAAAAGTACTGGAGAATTAAAGCTGCAGGAGCAACCGCACCGATGAGAGAGGCATTGTACAATACGTGCACTGCCATATACGGTACGAAAGAAAGTGTCCAGTTCAAGAGCACGCAGAGCCCCAGGGCAGGCTGCTGGCAAAGCACCGAGGTGGGCAATGCACAGGCTGCAGCAGAATTCAATCCCCTCTTTGCTCACAATTAACAAATTATTTGGCAATTGATAGTGTACTGCTTTGTGTCATCATTAGGGTTGCCATGTGTCATTTAAATGTTCTCATCTGTAAACTGGGAAAAATAATAGTCTCTACTTTATAAGGTTTTGAAGAGTTACACAAGATATTAGTAATGTGAATGTTTTAGAACAGTGCCTGACACAACGTAAGTGCTCGCTAAATCTTGCTTTTTCTTATAATTTGGCTCATTACTAATTACATGCACATACACAAGTGTGAGTGTGTGAATCCTAGTCTCACTAGTCGCACACCAATCTTCTGATGGAAAAGGCAGAACTTACACTTCATGTCCCATAGCACTTGCCACACTGCTCTGTAGGTACACGTGAGAGATGTTCGGCAGGCATTTCCTGTGTGATTGAATCAATGGAGGGTGGCGGGCTATGCTGTTTGTGGTGTATGCACAGTATCTTACCTAAAATCATGAAGCTGGAGCTAGAAAAAATTAGCACAAGAGAGAGTCTGATGGAGTCAAACAGGAAGAGCACGGTGGGGAAAGAGGGGCTGGTTTGGGGCAGGTGTTCTGGACGGTGGCATTGACAGGGTAGGGCTATGGAAAGGACTTGGACGTGGAACTTGCTAATACTATTAGTCATCTTTGCATGCTTAGACAGCATACATGCACGCACACACATGAACACACAAACACAGACAGATAGACATGTTACCGATGGATGACGAACGGGTGATGGTGATGATGGTACGTGTGAGAGACAGAGGGAGGGTGGGCAGGCAAAGCAAAGGTGGAAAGTGAGAGGTCAGAAGGGGGGGAAAGGAAGGAGAGAGGGGAAGGGGTAAGGCAGTGGGCAGGCAGATGGCCGGGAAGAAGGAAGGGAAGCAGACAGGAAGGGAGGGAACTGAAACTATTTAGTGGTTAGATATTCTATATCCTGCTGTCCTCCAACGATTGTCATTCTTGTGTATCCCTGTGCTCACGCACCTTCCTGGAATGCCTCCTGCTTCTTTACAGATACAGTCACATGTCACTTAATGATGGGAATATGTTCTGGAAATGCGTTCTTAGGGGACCTATACAGCATGTTACCGCACTGAATGCTGCAGGCCGTTATAGCACAGTGGCGAGTATTTGTGTGTCTAAACATAGAAAAGGTACAGCGCAATGTGGTGTAAAAGATATTAGTGCACTTGCACAGAGCACTTACTGTGAGTAGGGCCGGCAGGGCTGGCAGGGCTCTGGGTGAGCCAGCGGTGAGTGACTGCCGAGGCCTCGCGCCTTGCCACACTCTGCTGCAGACTTTATACACACTGTGCACTCAGGCTGCCCTAAGTCTAGTTACACAAGTCTTTCTTCACTAATAAATTAACCTCAGCTTACTGTCACTTTTTTACTGCATAAACTTTTAAATTTGTTTTAAGCAGTTTGACTTTTTTGCAGTAACACTTAGCTTAAAACACAAACACATTGTACAGCTGTATAAAAATATTTTCTTTCTTTATAGCCTTATTGTATAAGCTTTTTTTCTGTTTTTAAAATATTTTATTATTTTTTACTTCAAATTTTTTTGTCATTGTTGTTAAAAACTAAGACACAAACACACATATTAACCTTGGCCTACACAGGGTCAGGATCATCAGTATCACTGTCCTCCGCCTCCACATCTTGTCCCACTGGAAAGTCTTCAGGGACAATAGCAGGCATGGAGCTGTCATTCCCTGTGAGAACAATGCCTTCTTCTGGAGCCTCCTGAAGAACCCGCCTGAGGCTGCTCTTGAGGGGTAGGCTTGTTTACGCGGCATCGCCGCGACTCGTGAGTAATATGCTGGACTAAGAAGTTAGGGTGGCTACAACTTCACTAGGTCACAGGAATTTTCAGCTCTGTGTAGGGACCATCCCTGGGCAAAAATTGGCTTAAGCCCAGAGTCAGTGAAAACTGGGTGTGCTCTCCTTGGCGCCAGAGGTCAATAGGCCTGGACACGGCCTGTTGAACAAACAGAACTATTCCTCATGACAGATAGCTTTATGACAGATAACCAAGCGCCTGAGGTCTTGCAAACAAGCCAAGGCATCTCATTGTCCTGCATATGGTAATGAAATAAAGAATGAGATAAGAAGCTAAGATGCAAGCGTCTGCTTCCCTTGAGCAATTGTCTAAAAGGAATAAAAATGTGTTTTCCTCAAGACGCCCAAGGTAGTCACGTATCAGGAAGTAACTGCGAGACATAGAAAAAGTATATAATAAAACGACTGGTAGAATTCACTACTTCAGTCTTGTACGTCTTGTGTGTGTGTCTGTGTGTTTCTTTCTGTGTCCATCCCCCATTCTACAATTCGGGCCGCAACACTCCGTTATACTCTTACAGGACCACTGTCTTACACAAGGTCTTCCATTGACCAAAACATCTTTACGTGTAGCATGACTGCATTCGAATCTTAACCATCCAGCTGGGTTTAGATCACAGCCTTTTTCTTGCTCCAAATTACATCGGTTTCTCCCTTAGTTCATGTTTATAAACCAACGTACCTTTGATTTTAGCTCAGATTTCTCCATTTCTAGAATATTTTGCTGATGATGTGTTAAAACACATCACACTCAGTTTATTAATTCTAACTCTCTACTATTTATTGAAACCTACCCTGTCTCACCCATTCCTTCCCGTGGAAACCACAATAAAGTCTCTGAGCCGCACTCTTCCTCATTCCTTCTGCCTCCTGCCCCACCCCGCTATTTCCTCCTGTGGTTTTGAGAACTGTAAGCGATAACCTGTCCTTTCAGATGCAGTCATCTCTGTGTCTGTCACCTTATACCTGATTACAACAAACCCCAGACACATTTCAAGATTTTCAAAATGATGGTGACTAAAAAAAGACAGAAAAGTTACTTTAGGGAGTGGTAAAGCAAGAGAAGATACATGGATGTGGTGCTGGAAATTTAATAAGAAATTTAAAAATTTCCCTATTAAATAGGAAATTTAAAAATTTTCCTATTTTTAAAAAAGGATGATTTAATTTTTTTTTAGTTACATATCCAGAGGTAAGATTCTAGTTTTAATTTTTTTGAGAAACCTGCATACCGTTTTCCACATGACTGCACCCTTTTACCTCCCCACCAAGAGCATGCAGGAGTTCCCTTTTCTGCACATCCTCTCTGACACTTCTTACCTCGTCTTTTTGACAGTAGCCATCCTGAAGGGTATAAGGTAATGTTGTGGTTTTGATTTTCATTTCTCTGATGATAAGTGATGATACGCACCTTTTCACATATCTGTTGGCCATCTGTATGTCTTTTTTTGAAAAATGTCTGTTCAAGTCCTTTGCCTATTTTTTAATTGTTTTTTTTCTTTTTTTGGTATTGTGTTGTATGATTTCTTTATATGTTTTGGATGTTAATCCCTCATCAGACATATGATTTGAAAATATTTTCCATTCTGTAGGTTGTCATTTTGTTGATTGTTTCTTTTGCTGTGCAGAAACTTCTTTATTCTGATATAGTTCCATCTTTTTTTCTTTTGCTGCCTATACTTTTGGTGCCATATCCAAAAGGATTATTGTCAAGATAAATGCCAAGGAGCTTTTCCCCTATGTTTCGTTCCACAATTTTACAGTTTCAGGTCTCACATTTAAGGTAAATCTATTTCAAGTTAATTTATATGGTGTAAGACAAAGATTCAATTTTATTCTTTCTCTGGTGGATATCCAGTTTTCCTACCATGATCTATTGAATAAGCAATCTTTTCCCCATTTTATATTATTGAAACCCTTGCCAAAAATTAGTTGAACATATATGCTGGGTATATTTCTGAGCTCTCTATTCAGTTCCATTGGTCTATGCGTCTGTTTGTATGCCAGTATCATGCTCTTCTGATTACTACAGCTTTGCAATATAGTTTGAAATCAGGGAGTGTGATGCCCATAGCCATTTGCACTCATGTGTTCATTGTAGCATTATTCACAGTAGCCAAGATATGGAAATAACCTAAGTGTCTGTCCATGGATGAATAGATAAATATACTGTAATATGTGTATATATATATGCTGAATATATCTAGCATTTATACATATACTGAATAATATACCATTGTTTTATAGATATATATCACAATATCCTTATTTATATATAAAAACAATAGACTATTGTTCAGCAGTATATAATACAAGGGGATCATGCCACTTGTGACAAAATGAATAAATCTTATTGCATTGCATCAAATGAAATAAGCCAGACGCAGGAAGACAAATACTGTATGATCTCACTTATATGTGGAATCAAAAAAAGTCAAACTCGTAGAAGCAGAGAGTAGAACAGTGGCTTCCAGGGGCTGCAGGGTGGGGGAAATGGAGAGATGTTGGATAAAGGTACAAACTTACTTAGAAGATGATTACATTTTGGTGACCTAATGCATAGCGTGATGACTACAGTTAATCATACTACATTGTTTACCTGAAATTTGCTAAGAGAGTAAATCTCAAGTGCCCTCACCAGAAACATACTCACAAAGGGTACCTGTGTGTAATAATGGATGTGTTGATTAATTTAATTGTGATAATAATTTCACAATTTCATATATTTACCAAATCATCACATTGTATACCTTGAATATATATAATTTTTATTTTTCAATTATTCTTCAATAAAGCTGGAAAAAATAAGCCTGATTTTAATCACATAAAATATATTAGTTCAGCAACCAGGTCGCTGCCTCCTTGTTCCCTAAACACTTCCATGCTTGTAGCAGTAGCCACTTAAACAGTAGTGACCATGTGCTCACACACGCCACACACGCTACGCACTATTATATATGTATATAACATATAATATATGCAACTATGCATTTAAGTCTAAGTACTCACCATATTAACAGTAGAATTGTATTAAATATATTTAAAAACACCCATAAGAAATCAGTCACAGTTTTTAACCACCTGTAATTACACGAGGTAAGGAATTGAGTCATAATAGCCAGACCTTTAACCTGGAAGCTTCTCGAAGACACTGAAAGGAGAGCTAGTGAGGTGAGCTCCACTGGGCATTCTCTGGAAAGTACCTGATGAAGAGTGCACAGTGGTCACGGCATTCACATCCGAGTCCACCATGGAGCCGCAGCTGGATTCCGTCAAGGTCCCGTGGACAGTCACAGGCGCGGTGGTGGCGTGGCGCAGTGCTGCCTTCAGCGGTGCTACGTGGTTGTACTGCACTGAAGACATGCAGCCAGCGAAGCCCAGGCCGTTTGCCTTCACAACCTCAGAATCCAGGCTGTGATTCTCTGCAATGTAAAAGACAATCGCAAGGCTTCTTTTTTCCCCAAACTATGCTGTATGTCCTCTTTGAGTAATGTCTAAAATTACAGAAATTATCTTGTTATTTTTTCACTAAGGGGAACCCTCCCCCATCTCTCTTCACCTCCTCTCCCCAACTCCACCCCACTGCAAGCATCAGTATATCAACCGCATTTCATAGAAAACGGCTAGGGCCGGCTCTGGTTTGAAATAAAAATGTTCCAAACTTCTAAATTTTCATTCATGTATTTTATGAACTGTAACAAAGACAATAAATCTGTTCTGTACTCTAGATGTTTTATAGAATTTGTATCATTATCGCTGTCACCATTTATCTGTGGAAGGTGGTGATTAGTGCAAGCATACTACATTATACATTATAGCATTTCACTCAAAAATTTTCCAGGAAAAAAAAATGGTTAGACAGAGAAATTAGAAGTCAAAATTGTCCTCCCAGAGATTTCCCATGCTCTTTGTTTTAGGTCAGCTGTATAGACTGACCTTCTCTGTTCACGATCTCTCCCTGCTTGGTCCTGCCCATGGAACAGACTGGGGAGCACGGGTGTTTTATGACAGCATTAAACTTCCCAAGTATCTTTGAATCTTTATAAAAGATGAAAATGCAATCATTCGAGATTCACAGCAAGATCAAATGTCTCATTTTCTTCAAGATTTGTGGTGAGATTACTTAGAATCCTATTTCTTTCTCTTAAAAGGGGTCATTGGAACAAATCACTGTGATGCAATTCCATAAAACTGCAATGCATAATGAGCCATTTTTTAAGGTGTAATAGTTTTAACATACCTAGATGGCTCCAATGGTTATTTTATTGTGATAATTTGTTTATTTTCTGGAAGGGAGCAGGGACTTTCCCATCCACCAGCACAAATTATGTACTTAGACAATTCATAAATTGTCAAAGAATGTCTCTATTGATCTGTAAGCATGCGTTATGTTGGCAGCATTAAGGAGAAGATGTGAGGATGTGGAAGGAAATGAGAGATTAACCTACCTTAATAAGGCCTTTGCTATTAATACTTCTGGCCTCATTTTGCTGTCCCCAATAAACTTACCCAATTTTTTTTTCTTCAAGAGCTAAGTTTGTTTTGACATGTTTTTATACTCCAAGTCGTTTAATGCCAATATCCCTCTGGCTTTGGGTAATTATTATGAAGACAAACTTAATCAATTTATTATCCCTCTCTTCTTAACATAATAAAGAATGAAACCAGGCCAGGCACCATGGCTCACTTCTCTAATCCTAGCACTCTGGGAGGCCGAGGCGGGAGGATCGTTTGAGGCCAGGAGTTCAAGACCATCCTAAGCAAGAGTGAGACCCCGTCTCTACTAAAAACAGAAAAAAATAGCTGGACATGGTGGTACACACTGAAAGTCCCAGCTACTTGGGAGGCTGAAGTAGGAGGAAGGCTTGAGCCCAGGAGTTTGAGGCTAGAGCAAGCTAGGCTGACACCACTGCACTCTAGTCTAGGAGACAGAGCTAGACTCTGTCAAGAAAGGAAGAAAGGAAGGAAGGAAGGAAAGAAAGCAATCAAGCAAGCAAGCAAGAAAGAAACCATGTATATTGATGTCATGTGGCTGCTGTGAGAAATTACCACAAACCAAACAGCTTAAATTAAGCAGCTTAAAACCCAAATATCTTGAAGTTCTGTAGATTAAAAGTCAAACACAGCTCTAATGCAGCTAAAAGCCTAGGTGTCAACAAGGCGGAACTTCTAGAGGCTCTGGGATACTCATTTCTCTGCCTTTTCTAGCTCCTCAAAGCCACCCACATTCTATGGCTTACAGCCCCCTTCTCCATCTTCAAGGCAAGCACTGTTTCATTTCTCTTTTCCCTAGTCACTAGAACTCTCTCCTTCTGCCTCCTTCTTTCACTTTGAAGGACCCTTGTGATTACATTGGCTTCATCCTGATAAGCCATGGTAATCTCTCCATTGCAAATGCAGCTGATGGCAACATTAATTCCATTTGCAACCTGAGTCTTCTCTGACACACAACCTAACAAATCCTTGGGTCTGGGGATTAGGATATGGACATCTTTGTGGGTCTACAAGTCCACGTCTGAGATTCTGTGAGAACTTTCCAGGTAACGACAATGAAAATCCAATGAAAAGGTGAAGTGTCACTCTTCCTCAAGTACAAGAGAACACTGGGGTATGCAAGGAAACTTTGGTCTTCCAAATACTCAAATAAATATCCGACAGTGATTGATGGTATGTATTTGTTACTTACTCATGAAAAGATCACATACATTTATTTGTTATTATGAGCTTTAAAAGAGTGTGTTCCACGTGAGGATTCTCACATGTTGTGCAATAGTCTTCCAGATCAAAAAGCTTTGATGGACTGGATGCAATTTGCATGACTTCCATGTGCCCAGATACAATTCCAAATAAACATTAGCTACTTATTGGTAGTTAGCAAGGGGCAGAGCTAGAGATCAGAAGTATTTAGAGGAAAAAGCAGAAGACAAGAGAAGGAACTCATAAATTGTCATAAAGTTTTTACATCGTAGGATTTCAAAATCACAGAAAGTGACATGGCATTGTAGCTTTGCCTGAAGTGTCTAAGTCGAAATTGACAGATCTCATTCCCAGAACTCAGTTGGAAAGGAGCCTACATTGGTGTCAAGGTCCTTGGAGGACATCACTATAGTGACTGTCATGAATACAAGCTCCAGGTACAAGGACAGGCACATAGATAAATCGGGGGAATGCCAGAAAATGACATTCTCATCTCAAGGGAATAAATGTTTTAAATAAAGCCTTATCTCTAGAGTATTGTGTTTATTCTAGAAGTATAATTAGGATGGAGATCTTGTGGTATTTCTGGAAAGCAATAAAGAGAGCAAAAAATGTGCTATGAGAAAACACTTTCAGTATGAGGCCTGAAGTAACGATGTCTTAGATTTTTGCATAGTGGAGGGGCAAAAAAAACAAAAGCAAAAACAAAAAGTTAGAATGGTTCCAAATGACTTTTGCTTCTTATAATAGTGTGAAGTAATATGTGGGAGGGAATAATTATTTGCTAAGAAGAATTTTTTTAAACAGGTACAAAAAACTCAACATTCACCACTCATCAAGTAGTTACTATACAACACTGTAATAATTATTGTTAAAATAGTATTTCTATTGCCCTCAAAAGTTTTCCCGGGTGTGTGTTATCATCCTTCAAAATTTACATATGAAGCAACTGATACTCGGAGAGGTAAGGGAGGTTTTGGAGGTCCCGTGGCAGAGTTGAGATTTAAACCTGTCGTTATGACTTTAAATGCCAACACTTTATCTAAGCAATGCTGCCTCCATAAAATCTCCAAAATATCTTCTATATAGAGTAAAATAATTTTACATAAATTATCTAAAAAGAAATAGACTGTAAAAACTAAGGAAAGCACAAGTTATTTTGGTTGAATGCCTCACAAAATTCACTGAACTTTCTATTAAAGACAAAATGTATTTCCTAATCCATTTTGTTCAATTTTTAGGTCACAATTGCATTAGATTCCTATGGAGTTGGGCAGGGGACGATTTTTATGTTGAGCTAGAGAATGAACATCGAAGACAAACTTCATACTGAATGTGGCTACTCAAAGGGCGATAGGATGGGAATGCAAGTCAAGGATCCACCACTGAAAGTACCATGTTTTTCAGGATTTTCTGCCGCCATATAAAAATCTCATCCAAACAAGAATTACAAGGTTTCTTCACAACCTATGCCACCACCTTTCTTACAAAAGAAAACATGTGTCATGTCCAAACATCTTATTTAAAATTAATTTAGTTAACCCCTCTCCATACACTTTAAATATCATCAAAATACAGTTCCCGATTTTCTCTTGATTCTGTTCATAGCTCCCTGCCCTCAAACGGTGACGTTGAAGCAGCATGGGCTGCTGAAAGGTGCCAGCTGAAAGTTGGACGAGCCTGAATTGGTGACTCCTGTCCTTGCACGTGTGACTTCTGTTTCCCCATTTCCGAGCTTTAGTTTTATCCATTGTAAAATAGTGGTAATAGCACCTGTCACATGAATGGTGGTGGAAATACATATAATAAGCATAGTTCATAGCTCAGTGGCCATAAATGCATTTTTGATATTGTTTATTTGTTTGTTTATTTATGTTTTGTATACATTTATGTTGTACAGCATGATGTTTTGATACATGTATACATTGTGGCATGGCTAAGTCAAGCTATTTAACATGTGTATGACCTCACATACTTACCCTATTTTTTGTGTGTGATGAGAACACTTAAAATCTACTCAGCAATTTTCATGTATTCAATATATTGTTATTAACTGTGGTCACCATAATGTACAATAGATCTCTTGAATTTATTCCTTCTAACCGAAATTTTGTCCTCTGATTAACAGGACACAATAAATGCATTGTATTAGTAGTAGTAAGTAGTAGCAGTAGTTATAGTAATAGTTTCATTTACTCCTCCTACTGTTCATCAGTTCCAAACTCCTCTGCCTGGATGCAATGCCCCTCAACATGCCCAAGTGATATTGCATTTGGAACTAAGATGTAAAGGCTGATGTGCTTGCCGTGAAATCTGTTTATTAAATTTCCACTTTCTACTGACTCACAATTGAATAACTGCAGTACTCAAACTTTGAATGACTAAGTTGATAAATTTATTATAGACTAACTTTTCCATGCACTTAAAAACTTGACTTTCTACATTAATTTGCAAATGCCCTTATTTTTTCAAAGAAAAGCTATGCTCCTCTGTTAAACCCAATGAATATGAGATGTACAAGAAAGTTTCAAAGAACCGGTTTGCCCCAGAATGTATAATACTTCACACAGTCACAACTGTTTGACAGGAAGATAGTGATGGAATGAATCCAGGCTAATTTTGTGCAGGCAGATTTTCGTGAGGCTTTTTATATTATAAAAAGAAGAAAAGATCAGCAATTTGCTAAAAATAGGCATTGCCCTAGGCTGTAACATAACATTGGCTGTATGTCAAAAGTCACTTATGACATTTGAATCTTGCAGTGTCACAATCCAAGCCAGGCAGATTAATACAACAAGGGTGTATAAGAGTAAAACGTTGTACCAAGATAAAATATAAATAAAGGGAACCGATGTTAATGGAAGGTACGAGCAATACATGCAAGCACAGTTTTTCCCTCTGGAATCCATCATTCTGTCAGGTAAGGGTCAAACAATTCTGACAACCGAGCTATATAGGAAGTATTCTGAGTCCAACAACTGTGTCCCTCAGATTAATACTTTAATCCTGAAAGGGGAACATCAAACTGTCTTAAACACACACATACATGCACATACACAGACACACACATACAAACTTGGCATTTGCTTAATGCTTTTATGCTTTTCTTGGTATACTCCTTTGTGTGTCCCATGCGAATATTCCATCCTGCTGAAATGAGAAAGGGTGAGATAATTATACCCAACTTTCAGTTAGGAAAGACAAGACACATTAAAGTCCAATAATTGTCTAAAGGGAATTACCCAGTCCATGGCCAGTTGGGGCCTGGAACCTAGGTCTCTTGGCCCCTACTCTCCCCTTTTTTCTATTAGGCCATGCTCAGCACCTTTCTGTACACATGGATCATTGACAAGCTGAAAAGAAACCTTACCTCCTTAGCCTGACTTGCCGCTCCTCACTGACGCCCATTCTCCCCTTTCCCCCTCCAGCCCTGTCTGCGCCCCATCTGGCTCTGTGCTCTCCCCTAAATAGGAGCACATTGTTCTCTCTACCCGAAACGCCTTGCCATCCCTTTATGACCTGGATAACTTCTACTCCTCCTCTGCAAAACATACATCTATTTATTGGCCACCTATGACACCCACAGCTCTCTCTGTGACGGTGGACTCACAGTGGCTAGCAAACAGATATTCCCCCTATGAGCTCTCAATCATTTTGGAGGATTAATTTAACAGGCCAGAGATGATTTCAGGCAGTAAATCTTACAGTAGATGGAAATCACTGTGGCTGTGGGAGTGTAGAAAGGACCCCTGACACAATCCAGGGCAGCAGGGATCAAATTGAGAATGCAAAAGAACTTCCAGGAAAATGTATTAAAACCCCATATTTGTGAATCTCTACTCATTGAGTAGGTCTGGTTGGGGCGTGTGTGCAAAAATTTGCATTTTTAAAAACACATTCTTAGGCAATTATGATATAGATTGTTCATAGTCCACATTTGGAGAAACACTGATTTAGGAAATATTGCTTAGAATAAATGTATTTAAATACACAGAGGATGGGTAGGATGTTTAAATAAACAGAGGGTGAGTAGAAACAAAGCAAAATCTGTACGAGGCATCGAGGGAGAAAGAGTAACCATTTAAGACACTGAAAAATAAGGTTAACTCTGTTTTAAATGAGGCAGAGATTATGTTGAAGAGATAAGAAGGAGCCAAGTACCATTAAGGACTTCTGTGTCCCGAGGCACTTTGCTCTCTTCTGTGACACTGCTTCTCCCTCACGTAAGGTCTGTCCTCCCTTCCTGCTCTCAGAAAGCCTGTCCCTTCCAGCGCTTCATTCTCATCCATCGAACACAGGCCCCGACACACAGAGTGAGTGCTTAGTTAACATTAGTAAAATAAATTAATGAATGAAAATACTAATAGTCCTTAATATCAACAGTAACGCAGTTTAATCAGTGATATTTGTATATAGATATCAAACTTGTACAATCTGCACATTATAAACATACAGCTTCTTTACTTTTAGATTTACACTCACACGTGTTACCCAGAACTCTCTCCTCGATGACGCAGGCCATGTTCTGATCAGAACTTCATTAATATCTCTTGTAGCTCTGACAGGACTACGCATGGGATGTTTCTCTGCATTATTCTTAGCATTTTGGTACCTGAAGCCAAACGAACTGTTGATATGGAGCCTGAGTAGCCATGTGAGTTTGGTTGCTACGTGTCTCAGAGTCTCTGCCATTTGTAAGGGCCCCACACAGTCTACAAGGAAGGGCCTGTGCACTAACTCTTCACACTGCCAAAAAGGCTTATCCCAAAGGTAACATGGCAGGTGCCTTTCCTTCAGGTGTCAGGCTGAAAGTCTCCTCCTCACAGAGGACTTTCCCAGGCACCTTCCTAAGGAGTATGTCCTCCCTCTTCCCATTGTCTAATTCTCTGCACTGAGACCAACTGATTTCCCTATTTCCCACAAACTTTGTAATTGCATGTGTTTCCATGTGTGTCATTATTGATTCATCTTTTATATTCCACTGTAGATCATAAATTTCATGAAGAAAGTGAACCTATTTTGCTCACAATTAATTACTTATTTCTTAACAGCACCTTGGACACAGAAGTTGAGAAATAAACATTTTTGGATGATTGACTAGATCTGCATTACACAAAATCTGGCATGTTGTAGGTCTTCCAAGACTCTTTCTAAGTAAAATGCATATGCACAGATAGATGGATGATGAAGAGATAGCTACTCATGATACAATACAAGAAGCCAAACAAAAAGTCAATGCAGTAAACAAAATTCTACCATTTGAGAATTCATCATTTCAGTTTAACAACTCACTGGCTGAACTAATTTTTCACTTTTTAATTGGGTTGCTTGGTTACATGCATTATGTAAAGACCCCGCTATGGATGTAGGACAGTGACTACTGCATCTGTGAAACCTTAGCAACATAGCCAAATTTAAAAATTCTAGGTATCATACTCCCAGGGCTAATTCTGCTTATTTTCCATATATAAATCACTTTTCTTCCTTTAAGACTGGGATTTTCAGGTTGATATAGAAACACATTCTTTTGGGATTGAGAGAAACAAAAAGAGTTCCTCCTCGGGTGTTCATTATTGATTTGATTTGAGTTCGGAACCAAGTGACTCGTGTGTGTGGACTAGTTTATACCTATTTCATTTATTCCGTTAAAGAAAATGATCAAAACAGGCACTGTGTGTCCCAACAGAGAATCTTATAGCAGAGTTCAAAAATAACCTATAAAAATATACTCTACTCTAATGGGGAATTACAAGTTGTGGAGTTAACAACAACAAAAAAGTAAAAGTCATATTGGGTACCTTCAGTGATTTGATGTTTTCTTTATTACAGAGGTAGGCATAAATGTAAATTAGATTAATATTTATTAGGAGACTGTCAAATCAGGAAACACAAAATCTACCTCACAGGGATCTAAACAATACAAGGATTAATTAGGTCTCATAACAAGATCTAGAGGCAAGGAGAGCTCTGGGCACAGAACGTCAGGGCTCCTGGTCCCTGTGACTATCTCATTCTCAGGATGGAGGGAGGTGATCCTGCAGTTCCAGGCATTATATCCAGATGCAACAATGTCCAGAAGCAAGAAAAAAAAGTCTAATATCTGTGCCTCTATTTTAAAATGGAAAATCCTTTCTCAGCACCACGTATGCTCAGCAACCTTGCAGAAGTCCTCTGATTAGCCAGACTGTGTCACATTTTTATGTCTAATTCAATCACTGGCAAGAAAAATGGACCATAGTCATTTCCTTAGACCAGAAGTTTTCAAACTTTTTGGTTTCAAGATTCCTTCCCAGTTTAAAAAAAAAAATCCTAAAGTGATATTGGATATCTGTATCTACTTCATTATCTATCTATGTCTACTCCATTAGAAATTAAAACTGAGAAACTTTTAAAACAAGAACTCACAACACACACTCCACTTGCTATCCCAGTGATGACATCATCACACAGAGTGTAGCCTCTGAAAAACTTCACTTTATAGGGGTAAGAGAATGAGAATGAGAAAGGAAAATAATGCCTTTTATGAAAACGAAGATAGTTTTGTCCCAGGGGATCCCATGAAAGGATTTCAAGATCCACTCCTAGAACCCCTGGACCAAACCTGGAGACCCACTGCATCAGACCAATTGGGAGGAATTCTCAGGGATTGCAGGTGGAGATAACCTTCCCAGGAACATATGACTTTATGGAAGAGCATGAATACGTGTGCAAAATTGGAATTCTGTCAGGAAGGGTGAAGGGAACCAGAATGGATGCTGGGTAGGCAGCCAACACTGTCAGTTACATACATGCGAGCCAATCTCTGAAAGCCACATAAGCTTTCTTAATTCACATATACTTAGTTTAAAAGATGGTCATTTTTGATGAGTCATGTACTGACCTCCGTAAAGGTACTTATGTCTGATATATATGGACACACACATATATGCATATGATTTTATCACATATATTTTTACAAAATATACATGTTTTTCAGTTTAAAAGTCAGTTATTTTTGAGACATACCAACCTCTGTAAAGATCCTGATGTCTAGACTGAATGACCTAAATGTGGCTTTTGTCAATAGGGAAAAGTGGAGCTTTTCTGGGGACTGAATGGAGCCCAGCCATAGGCAAAACTATCCCCCAGGTGATAATTATACACAGTGATGCCTTTGTTTTCCTGGTGCCAGGTCTCCTTCATTCTGATGCTAATGTGTATCATGCATCTTGAACTGCCAGACAATGGTATGTGCCACTCAGCTTGATCTCTTTTGTAGTATTCTGTAATAATACTAAGAGATGCTAATTACTGAGCTTGTATTAATATTAGATTATGTGGTGAACCATTATACAGACAAATGGCTCATGATGGCTTTAAGACTCGGAAAAGACAAAACATTGCTTTGACAAAAAATTTTAAAGGTCATGGGACTACCATAGCTTTCCTCATGAATTATTAAGATCACTTTACCCAGTTTCAGTTTGTGCATAGACTTCTGCCACCCAGCAGTACTAAGTAAAGTGAGGTCTTCCTGCATTGTACCTACCATGAATGGGTCACTTAACATGTGCTGAACGTTCCTTTAAGTACCTTATGACAATGGAACATCTTCTGTGTCACTCTGCCCATTTAAAGGCAAGAAAACAGAAACAAACAATATGCCTAAAGTAGCTGCCAGTAAGTGGTGGAGCTGGGATTTGAACCCGGTCTGTGCAAGCCCAGTCCCCAGCTGGAGGATGCTGCACTGGCTTCCTTTTGTAATGGGTAAAGCTTTTAGAACACCAGTTATGCACCAGGATTTGTGCTGTTCAAGTTAAATGAGTACCTGTGTGTGAGAATCACATTATAACAACCTTGAAAGACAGGAACCATTAGTCTTTGCACCACAAATGAAAGAAATGAAAGCTTGGAGAGATTACATAACTTGTCCAAGGTCACACAGTGAATGGTGGAATCTGGTTCCAGACAAAAAGTCTGCATGTGGCGAGTATGGACACTCAATACCCTTTGTCGATTGGCTGTGTTCAGTGAGTGGACCTTTGAATTCATCTCTATGTACTTTTCTCAGACTTCTGTAAATAGTTTTCCACTGAAGTTACTAACCTTCTCCAGCAAAGCTTTCCCATCCCAGAGAGCAAAACCTCCTTCCTTCCTGATGAAAGGAGATGTTAACTGGTGAACTAATGAGGTGATAATGTTGGATAATTGCTAACTGTGCTCTTCTTCAAGATAGCATGCTCATCTGTCAAAAAGAGTCTTCAAAGTCTTCATGAACAGAAGCAGCAAATTTATGGGATTTCAGTATAAGAGGCATTTTAGAAATAGTGTGTTTTGTAGCTTGCTTCAAATCACAGCACAAATTCGATTCAGTAAATACTAATTGAGGCTGAACTGAGCACAAAGCACTGGTTACGCCGTTGCATGAAGGCTGGCTGCTCGCCACACGGAGCAGGCGCCGCAGTCACAGGGCGACACTCGCGTGGGAATGGCCTAACCGGACGCCTCTCCTGCGAGACTCCCACCCACAGGGCTCCCTCCGCAGCCTACAACACTTTCCGTCTACAGCTCTTGCTTCAGAGTTCACCCGATGCTTCCCTGGTTAGTCTCTTGAGCTGTTTTCTTTGATACACGCTGAGGTGGTCACCAGTGTAACGAAGCGCAGACCGGTTGTAATAACCTGCATATGATCAAACGTAAGTTCATCTACTGACTAGTGCACAGTGCAAGAGGCTCAGGAAGGATAACCGCCGCCCTCAAAATCATCAGTTGTCAGTAGAGTAGAGCATTGTTCTGTTACAGTTTTTGGATTTGACTAAAATGGAAGCATTTCCTTTCTTCTTTGTCCATCCGATTCCAGAAAGTACAGAATCATAAATTATCCCGGTGAGTTATAATTTACATTTGACTACATGTATCAGGAAAAAAATTAATAAAAACAGTGGCCCAAATAAAGGCAGAGTTTATTTTATTCACAGTTAATGAGAAATCTGATGTTAGACAGCTCAGTGCTGGTGTTAATATCTTGCCTCCAGATACCATCAGAGACACAGCATTCTTTTTTAGATTTATACTCCCCTGTCCATAGACCATAGCCTTTTTCTTTCTCCTCATAAGATGACTGGAGGAACTCCAGACATCACCCCTATGTTCCAAGCAGAAGAAAGCAGGGAGGGGGAAGGGGAAAGGGTACATACTTGCTAAGTCAGGCCATTTGGAAAATCCTCATGACTTCTGTTTGTCAAGGACAATGTCCCATAGCCACCCTTAACTCAATGGAGGATAGGAAATACACCGTTTTTACTTGGGAATTTTATTCCCTCAAAAACAATAAACAACAAAAAACAGCACTGCATTAACATGAGAAGAGAAGGAGAGTGAGCATTGAACATTGGAAGATTGTTAACAGTCTCTGGCTCAACTCCCTTCTCATATGTAACCTTTCTTCTCTGTTCTCTCCTTCATTTAAACCGTTATGCAATTTCCCCTCTAAAACCAGGTTTTTATCATCAATGAATCAGCCTCCTTGGTTCAACACTCACCTCTCACAGTTATTAAGACTGTATCCTTGGCCAACTTGCATGATATACTTTGGGCTCAGTTTCCTTATCTATAAAATGGGGGTAAATACAACAGTGCCCACATACGGTAGATTAAAGAGGGCAGCAGTCTTTGACATGCTTCCACCAGGAGGCAGGGTCTGTTTCCCTTCCCCTGGGACCTGAGCTGACTTGCAACTGCTTTCTCCACTGGACACACTGGAAATGATGCTCCACCAGTTCCAGAACTAGCCTCAGGGGGACTGGCACCGTCTTCCTGAGAGACACCATGTGGAGAGGCCCTGGGACTATGTGGAGAAAGAAGGGCCAGTGGAGCTCAGCCCTCCAGATGTCCCCGCAAAGCCACCAAGCATGTGAGTCATTCCATTTAGACCTTCTAGACTGGCCCAGGCACCAGCCAAATATCACCAAGTGACTTAGTCAACATCACAAGGAGCCGAAGAACCCACCCTGCAGCCTCTACCCAAATTCCTACTCCACAAAATGGATGTCTGTTTAAATTATGGGGTGGTTTAATACGCAGTAGTGGATACCAGCAATTTTTCCACAGCTTATTGCCTGGTGCGTGACAAATACTCAACAATTTCTAGATCATAGATCTTGTAAGATCTCACGCACCTATCTGTGAAGACCCCAATGCAGGTTTTTGTCTTGTACACATCTACCCGGAACCAAATATGTTCTAATTAGCCTTACTTTGGGGTCAGCCATTTCATTATGCCTTCTTTCATATACTAATTTATTCTCTCTAAAATTGTAAGTTCTGTAAAATGGGGTTTATGCCTTATAAGCCTTTTATTAAGGGCTACATGGCATTGTGAAATAAATATGATCTTCGGTGTCAGACAAATCAGGCTTTGCACACCAGGTCAGTCAATTAATGAATGAATGACAGCTGTTGAAGTTTGAAATCACTCTGAAGCAGACCCGAAGGCAAGCAGCTGAGCGCAAGCAGTTTATTTGAAAAGTGAAGCAAGCACTAGGGGAGCAACGGAGAGATGAGGATGGGAAGGAAACATACATGGTGCATCATCAGACCAACTAGCACTGTGGGGAACAAGAGCCTAATCTCACCAGGAAAACCCTGGGAGCCAATGAGGAACACGCACATCAGACTTATCCCGACTGATGGTACGAGAGCTGGGGTATTCATACACCAGCTCACATTACAATTGGTTTAGGGTTATTCCCAGCAGATGCTAAAGCCCTGGCACTTCTGGCTTGCCACATAGACAGGCAGAGCATGCTCCTGTGACCAAAGAAAGCTCTCGGCAAAATCTCAGGTGCCGCAGGTAACCGAGCTGGCGTTGAAGTGATAAAGGCGAGGAGTGAGGACAGAGCACCGGCAGCGTCTGCTCGAGCAAAGTTGGACAAGTTATGGAACCTCGATTTCCTCATCTCCCAAATCAGGATAAAAATAATGAACCCAAAGAGCTATTATACTGAACGCTATGAACATTACTTCTAATACTCCTGAAGTCCTGCCCTTGCAGATTCACAAATACCAGGGAATAGAGTTGAGGAAATAGCCGACGTGCAATAAATGACAGTTGAGCAGAACTTAGTGTTTCTACTAAAAAATAACAGCACACGGCTGTCTTTAATATACTTACTCCCAGCATCCTGGAAATAGCAGAGATAACAGTGGGGATAATATTGTCTTGGCTTAAATCACTCCAATATTTTAACAAAAACTAAAAAAAAATGCTGATTAAGAGGAAAAATTTTATATGGAATTCTGATAATAGAAGTGAAAAACATGTTACCATTTTTCTCACAGCAATTATTCACTTAGCACTAACAGATTAGAAGCACATTTGCCTTAGTTTAATCAGTAAACATCAGCTATATCATAAAGCGGCACTTGAGAGAATGCCTACGAAAATATTCCACACTGTGATCAAAAACATAAAACCACAGCTTGGAAAAAAGCTCTCCAGGAAAAGAAAAGGAAAATACTGTACTTAAGAATTCCTTCCTGTTTAAAACTACCCATGGCTTACCAACAGATTTCACATAAAATTAAACAAACAAACAATCTTGGCTTTTTAGGACTTGGACCTGCCTGTTTAGCCCATCCCGCTCCCACTGCCTTCACTGTAGCCTCACTGCACAGAGCCAGGCTGTACACGGGGACTCCCCAGAGAAAGGATGCGATAACAGAGAGAGAGCTAGTAGGCATGGAGACTCCCATCTGCCAAATTTTCTTTCCAGCTTGAATTTCACAGGCATTCTTTCTTCCGTTTCCATTTTCAGATTTCCCATCTGTAAATGTCTCCGTATAGCACCTAAATATTAAGCAATCACTGTGCACTAGGCAGTATATGTAAAAACCTAGAATACATACATATTCATGTGATTATTTAATCATCAAAATAATCCCAGTTGGTTGTAGTGATGATTCCTGGTTTACAGGTAAGAAAACTGAGGCCAGAAAAGTTGAGGAACTTGTCCTGGTCTCAACTACTTATGGCTGAGCCAAGCTTTGGGCTCAGTCAGTGCAATGCCAGAGTGCAAGCTCTCACCATTTTACCATCCTGCCTTTATAACCCATGAAAGCTTCAGTGCTTCCTGCTCAAATGTGTTTCTAGCTGATGCTTAATTAATAAGTAGCTCAAGTAGCTCCCTCCAGAAGGAACAATATGAAATTCGAGACAGATGGCATTTGGGGAGTTTGAAGGGATAGCTAACTGTGGTAGAAAAGTATGTTAACCCATTTTTCCCCAGCTATGGAGGCCCTGGATAGAAGCGGTCTATACATTGCTTATGGACACTCAAGATGTGTGTCCATGAGCTGCAGTAAGATAGTGAGGATCACAGGGCAACAGTCGAAAACTTGAATTTGGTGTTCTTCAAGGTTCTCGAAAAGTTAGATGTGACTTATATAATTCTAGAGCTTTCAGGAGCAGAGCACAAGGAAAGATGCATGTTTAGTATCTCATTGACAGATGAGAGAGCCGGTTTTGCTGATTGAGATCGAATGACTAGGGGCAGTTCCAGAACTGAAACTTCATCGTACTAGTCTGGGTTTTCCAGAAAAATGGAATTATTAGGATTATAAGGAATTGGCTCACAAGAGTATGGAGGCTGAAAAGCCCCAAGATCTGTACTCAACAAGCTGGAGACCCAGAGAAGCTGATGGTATAAATTCCAGTCCTAAACCCAGCAGTCTCTAGACCCACACGGAGCTAATGTTTTGATTTCAGTCCACAGGCAGGATAAGATCTTACTCAGACTGTTTGTTCTAGTCAGGTCGGCAACTGATTAGATGAGGCCCACCCACAGTGGGGCGGGCAATCTGTTTTACTCAGTCTGCTGGTTCAAGTGTTAATTCCATCAAGAAACACCCTCACAGACACATTCAGAATAAAGTTTGAGAAAATGTTTGGGTCCCCTGTGGCCCAGTCCAGCTGACACATACAATTATCCATCACATCCACTTTGTACATAGGTCAACACATCGTGCAGCCTCCCTCAATTTTAATTTTCTGCCTCCAACCTCACTCAAGGGAATTAGTATCAAGTATCAAAGCTCCACAACGAATCAACGCAAGGATACAAGATGGATAGAAACGGTGCATTAGAAAACTCTTTGGCCGCAGAAAAGATATCACTGCGGTCCTCTGAAGAATCCTATGGGAATAAGTCCTCAGGCGTAGATTTTACCAAGAGCGCAAGAGAAAATGAGAAGCCCTGATTTGAGATGCTGAGTCCTGCTCATGATCTCAGCTCTCGGGATATCCCTCCTGCTCCCCCTGGCACAGCCGACACCTTGAGTTCCAATTCCTTCAACCTGCCACCCCTAAACTGAAATGCGGAGCTTACATAACTTCAGACTGCAGTAATATAAATTAGGAAGTTTTATCCAGAAGGTGTCAGGATTCCCAAAGCAATCACACTGCAGCGTCCACACTCCAGTGGAAGTTGGTGGCATGTGACTCCAGATTCCATATCCTTTCTGCTATGTCAAGAAAAAGGGAAAAGGTGAGGAGTGACTGGGATGACTGCACAGAGAAGTAATGATGTGTTTCAAATGCGAGGAGAGCTCCCTGACCGTCAAGTGGCTCCCACGTGTTTGCGGCGAGCAGAGCCATGAAAGGAGTACGTTCGTGGGAAGCCCGGGGTGTGTGGTCAGTACATGCACAGGTTCAAGACACGAAGGTAAGGAAGGAGTCACGCTGCCGAGTGAGGCTTGAAAATCCACAGGTTAAAAATGTAAACTATTATTAAATATCCACACTTCTATTTATATGTGATTATCAAATGTATGTCAATATTTTAACTGGGAATATCATCAAGCTCAATTTCCTTTTCATCAGCCATGGAAAAGTAGGTTTGCTTGCAGCCCAGAAATTCATTGATTTGGGTCAGCAAAATTGGCTTTCAATTTCCTTTTCATCCATTTTTCTTTTTAAGAAAATAGCATTAAATATGACTTTGGTGTCTGCTCTGGCAGTAGAATTTTCAAAGTCAAAGTTCATAAAATTTCCATATATCACGAAATCATACAATATTCAAAACTGGAATAATCTCCAGAGATCATCTGGCAGTCCCTGACATTTCAAAGAGGATAGATTTTCAGCCAAGAGGCATCAGGCAGCTGCTCACAGTCGCGTAGTTCTGTGAGCGCAGAGACAACCCTGCCTCCAGCCCTGCTGCTTGTGCCCAGTCTGGCGCTAATACAATCTCCCTGAATCGCATGTTAGAGAAGGACCTTGCGATGTTACCAGTGACAGTTCTCATCCTTAGCATCTGATATCTGAGGTTTAGTGGGGTTAAGTGTGGCAGTGTGGTTGTCTGCTCAGGGATACAGAAAGGTAAGGTATTCAAAAGAAGCAATATAACCAGGAGTCATCTTTGAAGATCTTTTCACATTGACAAGTGGGAGGGTGAGAGTGCAGGGAGCACAGGCTACAGTATAGAATTTCCTGGACTGATTCCACTCAGTTAGCCCTTGGGTATTGATGGCTTTCCAAAGGCAATAATTCCACTCCTGGATATATATCCAATAGAACTGAAAATAGGTATTCAAATGAATAAACAAACAAACACACACACACACACATGTTCACAGCAGCCCTATTTATAATAGCCAAAACGTGGAAACAATTGAAATGCTTATCAAAGAATAAATAGATTTTAAAAAAAAACACCTGGTACATGTATACAACGTAATATCAATATTACTCAGCCATGCAAAGGAATTTAGTACTGATACATGCTGCAATGTTATGAACCTCAAAGCTATGCTAAGTGAAAGAAGTCAGACACAAAATGTCACAAATCATGTGGTTCCATTTATATGAAATATCCCAAGTAGGTAAAGCAACAGAGACAGAAAACAGATTAGTGGTTTCCAGGGGCTGAGACGAAGGGGTTGGGGAGTGAGTGTTTATCGGGTACAGCATCTCTTTTGTGGGTGATTAAAATATTCAGGAGTTTGATAGAATGTTGCTGCACAACATTGCGAATGTACCAAATGCGTAAATGCCACTAACTGTGTACTTTAAAATAGTTAATTTTACGTTAAGTGAATTTCACCTCAATAAAAAAATAAACATAACAATGGGGCGTCACAGTCTGTTTGTTGATGCCTCAACTTGTCCAGGCTACAGGCCTCAGTCATTCAATCAAAAACTGATCCAGGTGTTGCGGTGGAAGTACTTTGTAAACATGAATGAAGTGCGTAAATCAGTCGATATTAAGTAAGGGAAATTATTTTGGATAATCTGTATGGTTCTGATTCAACCTGTTGCAAAGTTTTAAAGGCAGAACAGCTCTTCAGGCTTCCCTGAAGAAGAAATCCCATCTGTGGGAAGCAGCTTGCGACCATGTCAGAGAGTTCCAGCCTGCACCCGCCTTCTGGGCGTCGTACTCAGCCTCCACGGCCAGGGGAACTGATGCTTTGCAGTAAGTCTCACTGCACTCTCTCCTCCAGATTATGCCTCATTGGTTGAATCTTGACTGATACAGGTAGGTTCTAGATGTAGGAGATCGGGCATCTAAAGTCTTTTGTTCTCTCAGCCAACTCTGCAGCAATCTTCTCACAAGGACAGCATCTTACAGAAAGAGGAAATCGTTCTAAAAAGTGCACTTTGCACCCTCAAATACCCATACTTCTTCAAAAATAAATAAGTACTATGAAACTACAGGGTTATGACAGGCAGGTGAGGCAGATGTTGATAACTGATGCTCACCAAAATATGGGAAGTAAAAGGACTTTTACTCAAGAAACACTGAGATCCACCAGCTCTCTTTGTCAACATGACTTTCTGAACCTTTCTCTCTAAACGAGAGATTGGAAGGTCTTTTCTAGGAAATCTGCCTGTCTCAGTAAGAATGCCCTAAAGATAAAGACACTGGAGCTCGCTCAGTAAAGGCCAGCCCTGTTCTTCAGGGTAGCTCCCCGTCAACGCATTCTAGCCACCCTAGTCTGAAACGTGAGCAGACAGCCCAGGCTCATCCCAAGTAGGGGGAAAAGCCACCAATGGAAACGAGAGACCAGATGACATAACGAAGAAAAAGCAACTTGGGAAAAACAACTATGGAGAGATAAGCAAGACACATGGACACATACACAAAGACTTGGGCAGGCATGTAGAGGTAGTCACACACACGCACAGAGGAACATGCTTGTACACATATACACACATGGACATGCATGTATAGGCATGCACAGAGATACCCACATGTGTGCACACACAAAGGCATACGGAAACAGGCATGCACACACCCCCACATGGACAAACACGAACACATACACACACACAAGCCATTAATATACTCAGAGTGATAAGAGAAGACAAACCTTGAAGCCCATGTAAATGTCCGAGAGCTTAGCCTGGTGTCCTTGTGTATAAAAGTTCTGCTCATATCTTTGGAGAGACACTCTACCCACATGTGATCAAGGCCCCCACCTCCCACAACATGCCAAAGCCACCTCTGCAGCCGCCCATATAAAGTGAGCTCTTGCTAGCACAGACGATACATACAGGACTTCCTATTTGGAGACCCAGAGCAGCCAATTTGTGCTTGACACATAACATATTTGATTGGCCCCTGCCTGATGGAGACACCTTGCTCTACAGAGCTAACAATGACATATCACCCTTCTCAAAGAGGGGCCTGGCCCTCTCCCAGGGTCGGTGGGGAAGAGCATCCTGGTTACAGATGGTTTTGTTTCTGTATTTTCCTTTCTCTAGCATTTTAATGCCCTTAGAATACAAATTTCATGCCCTAAAGATCAATTGTTCTGTAATTAGTGCTTGTGCACAATGTGGAGTCTCCACCGAGATCACTGGACTTTAACAGCAATCACAACTCCACACCCTTCTCCTGCGATCTCCGCACACGTGGCTGCTGTGTGCTGCACCCCTGCAGGGACTCGTGAGTGCCGGGCAGTGGTTGAATCGGCTCACCCTCACGCCTTCCCGGCCTCGCCCATCGCACACCGGCTGGCACGACGGCAGCTGGACTCAGCACTGATTGTGAAATTCTATTGCTCATCTGGCGTTCAAGGCTGCGAGTCCAGAGCCATGAAACTATTCAAAACCTCTAAACTGAGTGTGGCCTAGAGTAACTGACCAGGACTGTGTCAGTTTTAGCACACATTACTCCCCGTCCCTGGAAATCCCTTAGGCTTGGGTGGACCGGAATGGTTGGTCACTCACGTGTGGGATTTTAGAATCAGGAGTAGAAACACAAGCATTTCCCTCCTGAACTGAAAACAGGACCTCTGTCAGCCATGCACTGCTAACCAAGAGAAGTGAACTGTAAAACACCCAGGCACAGACGGCACTTGGAGGCCTGTGCTCCGAGGTGGGAAGGATCAGAATACGGACAACAAAGAGTCCCCACCTTCGGAGACCGCACTCTGCCCCAGGGAAGCAGCCCCACACACAGGAGGAATGCAAGGCAGGGAACCGTGAGCAAATTCAAGGTGGAGAGAGATCTGTCCCACACAGCTGTGGACTAATGTGTGCATTGCCATGGTGCTCGTTCCAAACTGGAATCTCTCCATCGCTATTCGACCTGTTTCTCTTCTCCCTGCCCTTCATGGTGGGGATTTCGCAACTCCAGAAGCAGCTGAGCGGGCCCCAGAGCTGGCCTACAGGAGGAGGGTAAAGCGGTAGCCTTATAATCAGTTCGGACGCACCCTCAAGTTAGCAAACCTGAGCTCGGATCAGACCAGACCTGTTTGACTCCCCCTACAATGACTGGCCACAGCTGCACCTCCTTCTCCGTCCTCGTGCACCCTCTATGCCTGTCCTCTGTGGCCTGGCAGCCACCTGCCCAGTGAACCACCCAGATCTTCCAACTCTCTGTCCACACTTCACCTGCACCTGTGCCCCAGTGCCCTTCCGCCCCCGGTGCAGGTGCTTGTCCTACCTGAAGGTATGACCTGAAGGACAGACGTCAGGACAACCCCCACACCCATCCCCTTTCCTCCGTCCTACTTGCTGTCCACAAGGCAGACTGGCAGCAGCAGCTCTGGCCGTGAGCCGCCCCTCCACGCCTTCTCCCAGCCGCACAGTGCACAGTGGAATCCGGACGCCTTGCAGAGCACGCAGGTGCTCTCTGACATCCCCCCAGCTGAACTTCCTGCTTTCCCTTCCTCTGTCTACTCCCCTGCGTGTACGAGTCCCTCTGGGATGGCTAGTCACTGTTCCCACCACACCGTCTTTGCCTCCCCACTGTCTTCTTGCTTCACACCATTCCTGCTTCCCAGAATGCGCTGCGTTTATTGAGACAAAGCCTGTGCCTCAAGACTAGGGCCAGGGCTGGTCTCCCCCACAGCACTGTTCTGAGTCACCTCGGCTGGAAATGGTCTCTTCCTCTTATGAACCCTAAGCACACTCGGTCTGCACAGTTCTTTCCAAAACTACTCGTGTGGTAATTGTTAAATAACCCTCTCAGAAATATGTGCTTTATCACTTTGGGAATAAAGACGCATAGGCTACACCTCTTTAAAATTCTCATACTTTCACTTATTACCTTGCCTGGTCTATCATAGGTGCTCAAGGTATGCAGTGGATGAATTATCTACAGATAATGCTGGGCAGCAATTTTCCTAATTTCAAATATCATATTTATATAATGTTGATCTTTTAAGAGAGGCATGTCCTATGTAAGGCTTAAATTCTCTGGAAACATTTTGGAAAAGGTGAGGAAATAAATGAGAAAGATAAGGCACATGTCCTAGTCAGGGTTGATTAGAATAGGCAGTAGTTAATTTTAAGCGAATGAACTCAAACCATAAATTTCCTAGGTGGAATGATTTATTTATTCTCCTCACTGGAAACCAGTCATTGTGACTATTAAGCAAAAGATAGAGAACCTTAGACTAAGACCCACGCTCTAACACCGATCATTAGCAATCATAATTGTGGAAGGGAAAAGGAAAATCCAGAGATTCAGGTCAAATCTCTCCTAGGAATAAATGACCTATAATCATTCCTAAGCGGCAATGAGCTTCATGCTATTTTAACCTATTTCAGTATTCAATTTATTATCATTAATGGCATCCTCCAAAAATAAAATCCTGGTACACTAAATGAATAACCCGCAGACACACAACCCTCCTGGGCTTCATTCCCTCTCCTTCCATGTAGGAAAACACCTAGAATTCTAATCTCTGCTCGTTCTCCTTGTTTCTTTTAGTTTCTACCCAGTAAGGGGCTTCCATCCTCACCAAGCTTGGGAGAGCCCCCTGCAAGGCTGCTGCTGGGAGTTCATTACTCTGGGCTCAGACCCTTTTCACTTTATTACGTTGTCAACATTGACATTGATAACACCGGCCCAGATTCCCCGGGCAAAGGGCAAACAAATCAATAGCGGTGCCACTGGCAAGGAAGAGGAGATCCACCAAAGAAAATCAATAGGCACAATGGTTGTACGCTGTCATTAACAATAGCTGCTGTTTCCAAATACCACTCAGTGCCAGACACTTGACTTGCATTGCCTCTTATCTGCGTGACAAATCAATAAAGCAAAGATTACTACTTTTACATTACAGATGAGGAAACCAAGCTCCGAGAGGTGCAGTTAGTAGTGACAAAGGTGGCAAGTGACCTTTATAGGGTTTGAGCTCAGAACTGTCTGATTCCAAACACATTCATTTCCCACCTCACTGTCGTGCGCCACTGTGAGAGAAAAATCACAGTGCATGAAAAACCTGGAGATCCTCTCCCAAGATCTAGAGGCAGCTGGTTGCATGACACTGGGACCTGTGATGTGTACTACGACGGCTGCTCGGGTTCCCACAGCTCTAATATTTATACATATACGTATTTTTTCTTCAACGAACATTAAGGGGCATTTAATATGTGCCTGCCAATATGGTAGGTAGCAAGGAAGATAAAACCATAAATAAGACCGAAGTCCCCGTGTCTTTGAAACGTCATGATCAGCCCAGGCTGAGAGGGGGAGAGGGAAGGAGCTGATGTCAGATATCTTCAAACCTCAGACTAGATTCCAGGATTTTAATCTTGGTTGACCTAGCAAATATCACATGGCTATAACCCATGAGAGACAGCTCTGCTCCCAAGAGGGGAAGTTTAAATAATGTCAGGTGTGTTTGGCCTGGTTTAACTATTTCAAGATGATTTCATCAGAAGCTAAATCCTGGCCAGGCGCAGTGGCTCACGCCTGTAATCCTAGCTCTCTGGGAGGCCAAGGCGGGCGGATTGTTTGAGCTCAGGAGTTCGAAACCAGGCTGAGCAAGAGCGAGACCCCGTCTCTACTAAAATTGGAAAGAAATTAATTGGACAACTAAAAATATATAGAAAAAATTAGCCGAGCATGGTGGCGCATGCCTGTAGTCCCAGCTACTTGGGAGGCTGAGGCAGGA
This sequence comes from Avahi laniger, assembly GCA_963575035.1. Classification (NCBI taxonomy): domain Eukaryota; kingdom Metazoa; phylum Chordata; class Mammalia; order Primates; family Indriidae; genus Avahi; species Avahi laniger. The sequence continues at coordinate 391 of CAUYSK010088221.1, read as the reverse complement.
GGATCGCTTGAACCCAGGAGTTTGAGGTTGCTGTGAGCTAGGATGATGCCACGGCACTCACTCGAGCCCGGGCAACAGAGTGAGAGTCTGTCTCGGAAAAAAAAAAAAAAAAAGAAGCTAAATCCTGTCCATACTCCCTTCCACTCTCCACCAATCGTCAGGTAGAGTCACGGCCACACATTGCCTCATCCATTCCCCGGAGCAGCAGGGAAGAGTGAAACTCAAGCTTGTTATGCAAAGAGTGGAACTCTTTTACCTGGAAGGCAACTGGAGTCTGAAGTCATTCTCAGAAGGAAAGGAGCGGTGTTGGATGAGGTGGCTTCTATTATTATTTTTATTGGGATTATATTTATTGAGCTTTTATTTTATACCAGGCATCATGTTAGTCACA
>CAUYSK010088220.1:0-16459 GCA_963575035.1 Avahi laniger | reverse complement strand
GGGCGGATTGTTTGAGCTCAGGAGTTCGAGACCAGCCTGAGCAAGAGCGAGACCCCATCTCTACTAAAATTAGAAAGAAATCAATTGGACAACTAAAAATATATAGAAAAAATTAGCCGGGTATGGTGGCGCATGCCTGTAGTCCCAGCTACTTGGGAAGCTGAGGCAGGAGGATCGCTTGAGCCCAGGAGTTTGAGGTTGCTGTGAGCTAGGATGACGCCACAGCACTCTAGCCCAGGGAACACAGTGAGACTCTGTCTCAAAAAAAAAAAAAAAAAAAATACTATTTGAGCAAAGCCCCTAAGCCACTGCCTGAAGAGAGAAATACTTTTGACCTGAGACCTGTCTCCCCAGATGGGTACAGAACTTGTTAATAAATTTCTGATGGTTTTTCTCTTGTTGATCATACTTTTATTTTCAGGAGAGTATCTCAACTAAGAACCCACGAGGGGAAGAAAAGAAATTATATTTTCTCTCCTGTAGTAGTCTAGTTTCTTCCCTTCCTTGCTAGCATTTGGTGGTGTCACAAGTTTTAATTTTAGCCATTCTAATAGGTATGTAATGATATTTCCTTGTGGTTTAAATTTGCAGTTCCCTAATCGCTAATGACATTGAACATCTTTTCATGTGCTTACTCACCATCTGTATATCCTCCTGGGTGAAATGTCTTTTCTTGACTTTTGCCTATTTTCTAATTGGATTGTTTGCTTTTTTGCTATGAGTTTTGAGAGTTCTTTATATTTCTGAGATATACTTCCTGTGTTGGATACGTGGTTTGCAAATATCTTCTCCCACTCTGCAGCTTGCCTCTTTATTCTCTTGTGAGTCTTTCAGAACAAAAGATTTTTATTTCAATGAAATCCAATTGTTCAATTTTTTCTTCTATGGCTCATGCTTTTGGCATTGAGTCTAAGAACTCTTCACCTAGCCTTGTGTGATATTGGGAAATACTGAGGAATATATATTTGGTTGTTATCCCTGGTTCCTGGCACAGAACTCCTAAAACCCTTGTAATTTTCTGAGTGATAGTAAAAGGAGCATCTCTTGTTATTCCTAATAAGCCCCTTTCAATTACACCTGAGTTTATGCTAATGTAGTGAGTCCTGGTGGGCTCCTTGGTAGCTTCCAGATGGGGGCTGGTTGTCTGAGGAACAAACCCTATGATCAGAGGGTTATAACTTTCAGTCCCACTCGCCCAACCTCCAGGGCTCCCGATGGCTGATGATTTAATCAATCGTGCCTGCGTAATGGAAGCTCCATTGAAAATCCTAAACAATAGGGCCTGGAGAGCTTCTGGGTTGGTGAATATATCCATGTGCCAGGAGGATGCTGCTCTTCAGCTCCACAGGGACAGAAGCTACTGTGCTTGGGAACCTTCTGGACTATCCTTTATAATAAACTGGTAATGGTAAATAAATGAGTTCTGGGAGCCATTCTAGCAAATTATCAAACCAGAGGAGTGGGTCATAGGAACCTGACTTATAGCCAGTCAGAAGGACAGCAGGCCCAGGACTTGCGGTTGGCATCTGTTAAGCAAAAATCACGGGAGGCCATTGTTTGGGATTAAGCTCTGCAGGAGGCCCCCACACACCAGACTAAAAACCAAAATGGAGTCACTCATACTACAGTTCCACATCACCAAATCGAAACCAAGTTGCTCATTGACCTTTGGAGAAATCAGGAGAGAGAGAGATAATAGCTAAATTCTCAAATAGGCCAGTTTCTGTTGACATGATAATAAAGTTCCCTCTGCTTTAATCCTTGCCAAAAAACAGTAATCCGAAGTAACCTGATATTAATCAATTATTTATTTTTCTATTGTTCGATTTCCCTGTTCCTATCTTACAAAGCCCATTGTTCTGCTATTGCTTGGTGGGAGCTCTCATTTTATTTCATAAAATAAAGGTTACCCAAGTCATGAATCACAAATAAAAGCCAATTATAATAGGTCTATAACTAAATTGGTTGTAATTTTGTCTTTTGACACATCTAAAGTGGGGGCAGTCTTGTGTGACTGAGTCCTTTATTTGTGGGATTTAATACTAGTTGGTATTTGGAGAGCTGGAGAATTGGTACTGTGGAAAAAGCTCACACATTCAGTGTCAGAAGTGTTGTGTGAATAAAAATGGATCATACTTTGGGTCCTGAAGATTTTCTCCTACATTTTTCCTATAAGGTTTATAGTTTATATTTAGGTCTGTGATTCATTTTCAGTTAGTTTTTGTATAAGTTGTGAGGTTTAGTCTGATGTTCATTTTTTGGTCTATGTATATCCAATTGCCCCGGCATCATTTATTGAAAAAGCTATCCTTTTTCAATTGAATTGTTCTTGCACCTTTGTCAAAAATCAATGGCAATTTATTATATATTTTCAAATAGCTACAAGTTTGGATTTTGAATATTCCTAGCACAAACGATAAATATTTAAGGTGATGAATATGCTAATTATCCTGCTTTGATCATTACACATTACACACGTGTGTGTAGGGAGTAAGGCTCTTGTCCTCCTAAGGTTTGCCGAAAAATTTCACTGACATGAGGCAGATTGATTAGTAGGAGGAAAAAGATACAAATTTATTTAACATGTATACACAGGAATACTAAGGATGAAGACTCAACTTTCCAGTGGTGTTTAGAAGCTTATATGCCTTTCTGGTAAAATGGGTTATGGGTGGGGGAAAAGAGGGATTCTGTTGAGGGGGAATAAAGGATTGCTAGATGGATGGATGGATGGAGAACAAAGATTAACTGTAAACAGTTGTCTTTAGAATTTGAATGAGTCTGAGAGACATATTCTTCTTAAGGAGTCTGTTCAGGGGTGGTCATATTCCTTGTTTTAGAGGGAGGGGAAAAAAAGAACAATTGTCCTAGGTGGGTCTGGATCTTTGGAAGATAATGAAACTAACTTTTTTGGGAAAGCTCATGGTGGGGGGGAGGTCAGAGAGACCTTGAGACTTCTTCAGCGAGTCTAACATGTCAACATGCTATATTTTGGGGTAAAATATTTCTAATTTCCTTCAGTATCAAAATATCACACTATACCCCATAAATATGTACAATTATTATGTATTGGTTAAAGATAATTTTTAAAAATCAGTTGGGCAAATTTGTGTGGGTCTCATTCTAGGCTCTCTTTTCTGTTCCATCGATCTATGTGTTAGGTCTGGAGCTGAGAGAGAGACACACAAAGCCTCATGTGCAGCAAATGCTGTTTATTTTGAGCATCTGGGTGCAGATGGGTGGAGGCCGAAAAAGGTGTCCACGAGAGAAAAGGGGAGAGCCTTGGGTTTATACAGGGTTTTTCTTGGGGGAGCAAATAAATTCTTTTCAAACAACTGGGAGGGATAAGGAAAGTAAGTTTCCCTCTTGCATTCCATTCCTTTATCTCCCTAGGGGTCTGGCAAATGCTATGTGCCTAATACACCCCTAGGAAAGGGAGAGGGATGGGTTTTATAGGAGGTTCGGATGGAAGTTTGGGGAGAATGAATTCTTTTTTTTTTTTTGAGAGTGAATTCTTTAAGCCTAACACTATGTATTGTAACTGGCTCCATGAACAAATTTTAATGACCCCTGCTATGTTTTTTATAATCCTCTCCCTCAATTAACTACTTGAGTTTTTGAGTTGTTTCCCAGAAATTGTGGATTTTCTGCAAGACAAAAGAAGTGAGATTCTGAAGACCCCAGGACAGACTCCCTGATGCTAAGACTCATCAGCCCCCTTGACCTGCCAAAAGGCACAAGGCACATAGCCCCTCATTAAAAAGCTCATGGTTTCCCTTAGTCTGGGAGATGGATTCGAGGCAGCTTCTCCCGACAAGATGTCTTTCATATTGAAAAATTCCTTTCTTCCTTGGCAATCTTCATTGTCTCAATAATTGGATCTTTATGTGACGAGCAACTAGACCTAGGCCGAAACCTCCTTTTGGTTTCAATAATAGTATCATCCAAAACACCACCAGGATGGCTAAATAGTGAAAAGGAGAGCTTGTTTGCAAACAGCAAGAGATGTCTACAGCGTGGGCTGAAGGTGCTCTCTGAAAAGGGAGGGACAGGCTGAGTTTTCATGCCTCAGGGTCTGTATTACACGCTAGAGTCATACATATTCAGCAGGTTTTAGGGAAAAAGCTATACATATTTATGAGGGGAGCTGAGTGCATGCACAATGAGTAAACATATATGTAACACACATCCCATGTTCATTTTGGGATAGAGTTTTAGCATTAAAGTGAGGTGGAATTTGGCTCTATATCAAAAGGTGAACTATAGGGCACAAAGCCACTTTGTATGTGGCCTCTATAAACTGGCTGAAACTGGCTTAAGTTCTGCAGTTACTTATTAGCAAAAGAATGTTTCTAAGGCCAGTCCTCTTCCAATCAGACTTGTAGTGGTTTGGGTTTTAAATCAGCCCGATAGCTCCTATGGTTAAGTAGTTTAGCAAGGGTAGGGTTTTTCTCGCAGTCTTAGGAATTTAGAAATTTGCCATGCCAGCCATGGCATGAACCCTCAACCCATAGGTAACCTTTGTTTCCTTAACCGTAAGATCTGTCTTAGTCGATAAGGGGCATCGATTTTGGTCTCTCAGATCACATAGGCATCTATACCTCCATCAGCACCATACTGTCTTGATTACTGTAAGTATATAGGACTTAATATCATTTGGAGTGACTCCTTCCACTTTATTCTTCTTTTTCAAAAAGTGTCTTAGCTATTCCAGGTCCTTTGCCTTTCCATATACATTTTGGAATAAGCTTGTCTATATCTTGCTGGGGATCACCCCAGGAGATTTTTACTTAATTGGTCTGGAATAGAGCCCTGGAATGGGTAGTTTTTAAAAGATCCCCAGGTGATTCTGGTATATAGCCAAGGCTGTGAACTTTGAGTATGGCAAGACACACCTAAACAAACATCATTCTTGGGGAATAAATGACTCAAGGGTTGAAAGTTTAAAGAATAGGTGGGGGCCGGGCACTGTGGCTCATGCCTGTAATCCCAGCACTTTGGGAGGCTGAGGTGGACGGATTGCTGGAGGCCAGGAGTTGGAGATCAGCCTGGGCAACAAAGCAGGACCCCATCTCTAAAAAAAAAAAAAAGAAAGAAAGAAGGAAAAATTATCTGGGCATGGTGGCATGAGACTGTAATCCAGCTACTGGGGAAGCTGAGGCAGGAGGGTTGCTTGAGCTCAGGAGTTCAAGACTTCAGAGAGCTCTGATTGTACCATTGTACTCCAGCTTGGGGAACAGAGTGAGACCTTGTCGCTAATAAAAAAGAAAAAAAAAAAAGAATACGTGGGATCTTTTAAGAAAATGGACCATGAAATGAAATATAAAGAAATGAAAGGAGGAAAGAAATAGAAATTTCTCTCTGGCCCTACAAAATGGTCTCTGTTAAATGCCCATACGATTAGGAGGAACCTACCTAGGTTTGAAAATGTAGCTCAACTTGTCTTGATGAAGCATCCAAAAAACAGAAAGAACTGGTCTCCAGCCACAGAATTCTCAGTTGGCCTGAACATACAAAAGACTTAGCTGTAGCCTTGGCCACACCCATTAGAGACAAAATACTCTCGAAAGGTGTGGTGCAATTTAGCAAGGTGAAGGCATTTCTTCCTCTTTGCAGACAATGATAAAAAGTAGTGTTGAATGTTTAAAGGATTTCAGCTCAACAAAAGAGTTTGAATCCTGAGCCACATCTAGAAGCCCATCTGGAATAAAATCAGTAATGGCAAACATAGTAATATATTTGTTGTTTTGTGTCTCTCTTTTTTTTTTTTTTTTGCTAAAAACAATTTGAGCTGTATCCAGTGTGCATCCATGTGGTTACTTTTGATATAATTTGCCTAAAAATTATAGCAGCCATCAGTGAATAGGAGAATACATGCTTGACGGGGTATATGCTTCCTTTAAATGCTGTTGATATTTCTCCCCCACTGCAATTAATACATATTCTTGCTATAGCTTTTATAAAAGATAAAATGATTGAATTAATACCATTTAAATGAGCAAAATACAGCTCTGTCCCTACCTGCTTAGTAAGCAGTTGCTTACTGAGTAATTGGCACAAAAGTTTGGGTCTGAAAGCAGACTGTTTAGGGAGGCTAGAGTGTTTGTTTGTTAGCAACCACATTTGCGGTTCTCAAGGCTGCTGCCTGCAGTGGCCGCAGTTCCAGGAAACCAAAAGCTTTTTTTCCTCACATTTTCTTCCTCTCGCCCCAGTTTCTCGACCTTCACCTGATGGTGAGGTGTTAATCTATTTTTAACGGTCTCTGTCCACAGTGAAGGAAGTGTGCAGTTTTGGTTCTCCATTTCCTTGGAGAATCTTGTTTAAAATGAATATTCCTGGTCTCCGGCTCCAGGCATCTGATTGGGAAGGTCTGACATGAAGACCATCCCTCAAATCTACATTTTTAACAGGTGCCCAGGAGCGATGCTGATGGCAACAGAGTCTGAGCCTCCGCTGAGGCCTGCAGCAGCGGAGGGCCTCTTACCTTAAGGATGCTTTTCTAATACTCCTGGCTTGGGGATGCAAAGCATCAACCCAGGGCGGAAGAGCCTTCAGCCAGATGCTCTCCTTGTTGTTCTCTTTTTAGACGCTTTCCTTTTGCGTTTCTTCTCCCTTGAGATGCTCTCTATTTTCCTTTCAACAACACCAAAAACCCTCCCTTTACAGGCCTCATAACTCCCCTGAGAATTTGACTGCTGGTTTCCATCTTTTCAGATGGCCCCTTTTCTAAACTTGCTACTTTCTCCAGGAACACAGTGGAAGCGTTCTGAGGGCGTGTTTGTTGTCAGAAACTTCATGGGGAGGGTTTCAGGCTCTGGCCTGACCCTGAGATGTCTGTAGTAGGAAAGGGGTCTTCTTCCTTTGTGGCCACCTCTTCTCCCCACCCCCATAGCACCCCTTTTTCACGCTCCCTCTTGGGACCTTCCTACCCTGTACCCCCCCCCCACCTCATCCTCTGTCTCCTGCCTCTGGGACATACCTTTCTCTCTGCAGTCCAATCCCCAAACTGGTTCTATATCCTCGTCATTTGTGTTCACGAAATTAGAAAGTTGCTGTCTTTATGGCCACAGCAGTGACAAGACTAAAAAATTAGTATGTTAGGTTTCTGCAGCCAGAGATTTTGTAAACGGAGGTAGAGCTGTGATTTCTATCCTAGGTCTTTTCCTCCACAGATCTGAACTGAGCATTGCACTGGCCCCGAGTGAGTCTTGCCGCCCAACTACACTGGAAGCTCCTTAAGAGCAGCGATGATGTCTTTTACTTTTCCCATAATCGTCATTTAGAATTGGAAACGATGTTAGAGGTGTAGTGAGAAGGGAGTATGAGATAAAAAAACAACATGGGCTTTAAAGTTTGTGTAGGTGGAATAATGGATCCCCAGGGGTGTCTAAGTCCTAATCCCAGGAACCCCTTAGGCTATTTGGTTTACAAGGAAGTGATCACAAGCAGTACCAGCTACGGATTCCTTTGTTCCTTCTCCACTCCCACTGCTTCACTTGACCAGCCTTAAAAAAAAGGCTATTTGGCATGGAGGAATCAAGGTTGCAGATGGAATGTAGGTTGTCAATCAGCTGACCTGGAAAGAGGGATATTATCCAGGTGGGCCCAATATAATCACGAGGGTCCCTAAAAGATGGAAGAGGAGGGCAGAAGAGTCAGTGTCAGAGTGATGAGATGTGAGGAAGGCTCGACCAGTCACTGCCGGCTTTGTAGATGGAGGGGGCCGTGAGTCGAGGAGTGTGGGCAGCTTCTAGAAGTGGCAAAGGCAAGAAAATAGATTCTCTTCAAGAACCTCCAGAAGGAAATGTAGCCCAGCTGACAGCTTGATTTTAGGCCAGGAAAACCCACTTTGGACTTCTGACCTTGAGAACTGTGAGATAATAAATTGGTGTTGTTTTTAAGCCACTAAGTTTGTGGAAATTTCTTACTGGAGCTGTAAGAAACTAATAATCTGACAGTCCCTGCTGCCACTTATATATGAATTTTGGCAAGTTACTTGATCTCATCTTCAAAACGGGCACTTCAAAACACTGACATTGAAGGACTTTTATCAGAATTCAGTGACATAACAGTATGTGAATCTTCTAGCACAATGCCTAGCACATAGTTGATGCTTAATAAATATTAACTCTTTCTTTTGCAGATGACTAATTCTAAGTTTTTACTTGATCTAGGCATTTCTAGTATAATATCCTTCATTAATGTGAGTCAGCTTTTGCTTGAATACCCTGAGGGACAGGGAACTCACTTTGTCCATTCTGTTTTAAGAGTTATGATTATTACAGACACTCTTCTCTATGGTTTTTATGCACTAATTTTGTTTTGGAGTTAATGAGAATAAATAACCATAGGGATGCTGCTAGCTTATGAGCTGCTTTCATGGAAATTAGAATAAAAGGGCTCTCCCTTTTCAAGGCACTTTCTTTTGTTGGAAGCTTTTGTAATGTACCAATTTTGTATCATGAGGAATTTTGTTGCCACCAATCAGAAAACTGTTGCAGTAGACATACGATTCTATGGTGTCTATGAAGTGAATGATGCCTCTTTAAATTCAGTTCTTCGTGCAGTGCACCACCTGCACATCTGCACATGGTGCCCCTAAATGAACCTTGATTTATATGGTACTTTACTATTTAAAAAAGTTTTTTACAAAAGTGGTTTAATTTTCTCTTCACAAAAATCTATAAAATAGGTAAATATAATTATCATTTAAATTTCATGGATCAGGCAACTAAGGTTTAAATTGTTCAAGGGATGTCAAAAGTCACACAGGTAGTAGGAAATCTTTTTGGACTTTGACTGTTATCTAATATTCCTCTCCCTTTCAGTTTCATATCATTCGTGATATCAAGAGAATATCTCAGTTGGGCACAGTGGCTCACACCTGTAATTCTAGCGCTTTGGGAGGCCGAGGCAGAAGGGTTGCTTGAGGCCAGGAGTTCGAGACCAGCCTGGGCAACATAGTTGCCCCATTTCTAAAAAAAATATGTAGACAACAAAATATGTAGGCAGATGTGGTGGCACGTGCCAGTTACTCTGGATGCTGAGGAAGGAGGATCACTTGGGCCCAGGAGTTTGAGGCTACAGTAAGCCACCATGGTGCCATTGCACTCTAGCCCAGGCAACAGAGTGAGACCCTATCTCAAAAGAAAAAAAAAAAAGGGTGTCTCTATGATTTCATACAAGTCATTGGTAAAAATGTTTTTAAGGTCAGGCCTATTGAAGGATGAAGGGGACTCTATTGCATGACTTCTTAGTGCCAGAGGCTTAATTTTATATAATTCTCATTCCTTTGAGGTAAAATCATGATATCCATTTTAAAGATAAGGAAACAGACTCAAATGGCTTAGTAGGTTGCTTGAGTTCCTGCAGCCAGCAAACAGTAAGAGCAGAGAAGGCTTTTACATGCTGTTCTGTCTGAAGCCAAGGCCTCTTACATATGCCATGCCAGGTTTTGCAAGTCATGCCTCAAGTTATTCTGGATTGCGGACTTCCTGATATTTCTTGTAGGTTAATATCATTTTGTGCTGATGTTTGTTTTTTTTCCCTCCTCCTATCTTTGCTTAGTATCTTTTGAAAAATCTGAGTTTAATAGAGCCTGCAATTAAAATTATTTCTTTAGATCACCAACTTCTTTTTTCTTTTTGGTGATAATTTGCAATTATGAAATCTGAATTCCTCTCTTGAATACTTCCCAAGAGCCTTTTTCCATTTACAGGAGTACTTGCCAATTAATTGGTCGTAGGCACTCAATGACAATTTCTAGAATTTAATTTAGGGATTCCCAGGGAGCTAGTGTACTTGATAAACCATATAGCCACAGGAATTTCAATTTTATCTTTGCTTTCAATTGAGAATACATTTTAAAATCTTGTTTTCCTCCGCACACTTAACATGTATATCAGAAAATGAGAGAATTGAGTGAAAATAGCTTTAGTGATTATTTCACCTTCTTCTCTCCTTTATTTTACAGTGTGGAAATTAACTCAAAGGGATTAAATGATTTAACTAAAACCACAAAGTTAATGGAGACATCGACATTAGAATTCAAAAAATGAGTTCAGTTTATAGGGATTAATATCAAAATGTAGAGCTAAAGTGGATATCTGATTTTACTGAAAACTTGATATCCATTCCCCTTTCTTTTGGTAACAGAACATTATTTTTCCCTTGGGAAATTACCCCTCCCTCCTTTTCAGTCTGGAAGAATTAGGTGGAGCTAATTCAATCGTGAGCTTCAGGGATGGGCACATGGTATAGGCCTGGCCAATCAGAGAAATGCACCCCCTTGTCTGGTTCAGAGCCAAGGAGACTCCATCCTGGGATTTCTGCTAGGAGGACAGAAGCACGCTGATTGCTAGCATGCTGCAGTTGCTAGCACTCTGGTTGCATAGGATGTTGGCCTGAAATTCCTGGCAGCCATCTTGCCACCTTAAGCGCCATGTAAAGGTGCTATATGGAGCCTTTACAGAGGAAAGCGAAGCCAGGAGATGACAAAGACCAGTCCTGAAAACACTGAGACCCTCGATCTAAATCTAGATGTGTCTGAAGTGCACACACCTTTGGATTTTTCAGTTATCTGACTATATGTGAGCCAGTAAATCTTCTTGTTTTTTAAATTGCCTAAGAATACTTGAATTGGAATTTCTGTCATTTGTAACAAAAAGAAACAATGAAAACATGACCAAAAAGCTAAGTGGTAAGTACAGGATTAGGAGACATGGGCTCATAGCTATTTGTGTAGAAAAGACTTTTAGTAGAAATCCTTTCTTATGTTGAAGTCTGATTTTCTGAAACACATAACAATAGAACTTAGGGCTACACTGAGGAACTGAATGAAACAATGTAGGTTTATGGGGACAAACAATAGGCTTTTAGGAAGAGAGTGGTTAGCATAGCAGGGGATCTTAAAATCACACGGTTATTGAAGGAATAGAAGTTTAGTGAAGGAAATGAAAGCTTACAAGAGAAAGGGAAAGAAAGAAAAATCTTTTCACATAACTATCTGCTGTCAACTGGAAGAAAATATATTTTATTTTACCATTTCTTTTTTGTAGCCAGAACTAGGAATAGTGGTTTAGAGTTTTAGAAAAGCAGATTTTAAATCAATATGAGCAAAAGTTTCAACCAATATGGTCTTTCCACAGTATCCGTCTTGGGTTACACATGAGTCCCATATGTTGGTTATTTTCTTGGAGGAGTCAGTTGACACAAAAATGTTTCACCCTTTAAATAGAGACTCTCCCTCCCCGACCCAATTAATAACCAGGAGCGGGGACAGTGTTTGTGTGTTCAACATTATATCTGTATGGCCGGGGACCATGTTGGATGAGGGCTTTACAAATATATGTTCATTAAATGAATAAATGAAATGATTATTGGCTTTATATCTGTCTTCTTCAAAAGCGATTTTCTACCTCTATTGTAATATAATGTGAATGCTTATATAATTGATTTCAATAGTAAAATATTAATTTATACTTTTAAGCTACAATGATAAGTACATAGCTGGACCTGAACTCTATCTTCTAAGGAGGAATTAAATATTGCCTTATTTAGTTTCCATATATTTTATGCAAACTATGAATATTACTATATCCTGTCACACTGTATCATTTATTTATTTATGCACTTATTTCCCCCAATAAAACACTCCAAAAAGAAGGACTATGTCTTATCAAACTCCATATGAAAGTGTTGGAGGCTCAATAGGATAAGAAAAAGGAATAGAAATAGAAAGATTAGAAAGGAGGAAACAAGCTATAATTTTGTTTTTTAGAATGATGTAACTTAGAAAACCCCAAGGAATCTAAATACAAATAAATAAAATTACTAATAAAAATTTAAAAGGTTGCTACAAATAAGATGCTAGATCAATTTTAAAAGTAAATTGTGGCTGGGCACCGTGGCTCACACCTGTAATCCCAGCACTCTGGGAGGCTGAGGCAGGAAGATCACTTGACCAGGAGTTTGAGACCAGCCTGGATAACAAGCAAGACTTCATTTCTACAAAAAAAAAAAAAAAAAAAAAAATTAGCCAGGTGTGGTGGCATGAACCTATAGTTCCAACCACTCAGGAGGCTGAAGCAGGAGAATCCTTCAAGCCCAGGAATTTGAAGTTACAGTGCACTATAATTGGGCCACTGCAGTCTCTCAAAAAGGAAAGAAAAAAAAAAAAAGTAAATGGGAACAAACAGAACATGTAATATTAAAAAAAGAACACTTATAATTACAACAGAAAATATAAAGTATCTGAAATAAACCTAATAAAAATAATATGGCATTTATGTAGGAAATTATAAAACTTTATTCAAAATCTTTAAAAAAAGATTCCAATAAGTGGAGAGAAATATACTCAGAGCAAAAAAATGTAAATATCATAAAGATTTTGATTCTTCACAAATTGAAAAATAGATTCAATATAATACCAACCAAATCCCAATGGAGTTTTTCATGGAACCAACAAACTGATTCTAAAGTTTACATGGAAGAAGAAAGTCCCAGATTTGTCAATATGCTGCTATAGAACTACGTCTGAGAACATGCCCTTACAGATGCCAAGTCTTATAACACATTTACAGTCATTATGACATTGTGCTATTGGTCCAGGGTAGCCAAACAGAGCAGTGGAATAAAATAGTGAACTTTGAAACAGATCAATGCATAAATATAAACTTGGTATATGACAGAGATGGAATTGCAGGTCAGTGGGAAAAAAGGGGAGAAGTTAATAAAAAATTCTGAAGAAACGATTATCCATATGGAAAAAAATGAATTGTGATCTCTACCTCACATCATATGCAGGAATTAATTCCAGATGAGACAAAGACTTAGATATAAAATCAAACTTTAAAACATGTTAGGCAACTGTATTGGAGTTCCCCACAGAAACAGAACCAACAGGATAGAGAGATAGAGATTTATTTTGAGGATTGGCTCACATGTTTATGGAGGCTAGAAAGCCCCACAATCTGCCATCTGCAAGCTAGAGGCCCAGAAAGCCAGTAATGTAGGTCCAGTCCAAGCCCAAAGGCCTGGGAACCAGAGAGCCATGGTGTGAGTCCCAGTCTGAGTCCAAAGGCCCAAGAACCAGGAGTGCTGATGTCCAAGGGCAGGAGAAGAAGGGTGCCCCAGCTCAATAAAAGAGGCAAATTTTCACTTCCTTTTCCATTTTATTCTATTCAGGCCCTCAACAGATTGGATGATGTCCACCCACATTGCTGAGGGAGATCTTTGCCCTGTCTGCCAATTCAAATGCTAATCTAGTCCAGAAGCACCGTCAGAGACACACCCAGAAATAATGTATTACCAACCATCTGGGCGTCCCTTAGCCTACTCAAGTTGACAGATAAAATTACCCAGCAGAGCAACCAAGTCGTCATTCAAGAGCTGAGCTGTGGTGCATCTATACCGTGTTCTATATTATTCAGCAGCAAAAAGAAATGAGCTACCAAGCCAGGACAGAATAAGGAGAAACTTTAAAAACATACTGTTAAATGAAAGAAGCCAATATGAAAAGCCTACGTACGTATGATCTCAACTACGTGATATTCTGGAAAAGGAAAAACTATGGACATAGTAAACAGATGAGTGGTTGCCAGGAGCTAGAGGGGAGAAAGAAAGAGGGAGGGATGAACAGGTGGAGCACAGTGTATGTTTAGAGCATCGAAATTACGCTATTTAATACATTAGTGATGGATCTGTTTCATTATACGTATATATAAATGGATCTATATCACGTACGGAATGTACAACACAAAGCGTGAGCCCTATGGTAAACTATGACGTTGGTTAATAATAACGTATCAATATCGGCCCATCAATTGCAACGAATGTACAACACTAATATAGGATGTAAATAAAGTGGGGAAACTGAGAGTGGGCGGATGGGGGATATATGGGAACTCTGTACTTTTCAATCAGGTATAGGAAGGGCACTTCTGGGATGAAGATTTTGCAACCTGCTTCAGGAGAGAAAGGCGAGAGCGGCCTTCTGTTTCTGCTGTGTTGTCAAATGCTAAGGTGCCAGATTTGGGGGTAACATGTCCTGAAATCCATCTGTGAGAGCTGGGGAAAAATGTAAAATTGTCACAACTGGCAGGAGAATTCCTTTCAGAGAGAGAACTGTCTTTGTTATGTAGGAAAACGATAAGCCTCTTTAGGGGCTAGACTTTAAAGAGCTTGGTGAGCAAAGAGTTTAGTGATTTTACGTTAAAAATGAAGAAATTCAGGTATAGAGAAAAGCCGAGAGGAGCGGGGAGGAGAGGAGGGTGGGAGGGAGAAAGCAAGTAACCCAGCTGGCGCTGCTCCTGTGCAAAATTTGCTGGGGGTTGGAGTGGTGAAGGATCTTTTAGAAATAGCGACATCCAATATTTAATGTTAAGGCTTTTGAATGTCTGCAACATGGATTCCCTGGTCCTCTCGCGTCTTCAGTACATGGTCACACACAGACGCTAAATGAGGTTGGTGAAAAAGGGAGAAGCAGGTGAGGACCCAGAAAGATCAGGAACAAGGGCTGAGATGAGAGAAATGCCCAGGAACTGGCAAAACCTTGCAGCTGGCATAGGACTCTGCAGGAGTACACAATCTCAGACTTAGGTTAGTTTATCGAGAATTCCACAAGACAGAGTGGCTTTGGTTGGATCTAGAATACATATGTGTCTGTACAAGCAATATGCAAACTATTCTATCAACTTCAACTTAAATGAATATGCTAAACAAAGGTGCTAGCAAATGAATATACTAGAAAAATGTCTTGAATTCTTGGCAGGTATAAATGGAGGGAATGCTTCTTTACTGTGTTTAATATTAATGGAAGTAACTTTTAAAGTATAATGCTCTAAAGGGGTTAAGTATTAATAATTAAATTGTACTCTTTCCTCTTTTCTTGTAATATAAGACTATAAGAAAAAGGAAATCTGAAGTGTGTAGGCTCAGTTATATTTTCAGCAATAATTCCAATGCAGTAGGACGCTGTCATTACGCTGTGGTCAGAATGTGTTGAAACAATCTGCAATGTGGTGGTATTAAGAGATGAGGCTTTGGGGAGGTGATTAGGTCATAAGGGTGCCACCCTTTTATAAGGGATTAGCGTCCTTATAAAAGAGGCCTGAGGGAGCTTGTGTATCCCTTCTTCCATCACCTGAGGACACAGGCAGACGGCACCGCCTCTGAAGCAGAGAGCAAGCCTTCACCAGATACTAAGTCTGCTGGCACCTTGATCTTGGACTTTCCAGCCTCCAGAAGTGTGAACAATAAATTTCTGTTTATAAATTACCTAGTCTAAGGTATTTTGTTACTGCAGCCTTAATGGACTAAGACACATTACTTTCCAAGTTTGTACCCAGAATCTAATCACTTCTTACCTTCTTTCCTGTTACCATCCCCAACTCCTCTCGCTTCAGTCTCTTGCCTGGAGTCCTGCAATCACCTCTTAATTGGTTCTCTTGCTTCTATCCTTGTCTTCCTTACTGTCTGTTCTCAATATGTAGTCAGAGTGATCCTTTTAAAACATGTAAATCAGATCGTTGCACTCTTCAGCCCAAATCCCTGCAATAGCCGCCCGTGGCGATCAGAGGAGCAGCCCAAGTCATTTACGATGGTCCCCAAGGCCCCCACGGGCTGCCTCCCCATCCTTCTCCCATCATTAACTCTCCAGCCTCACTGGGCAGACAGATGTTTCTCCACCCTGCTAGGCCTGCTCCTGTCTTAGGGCCTGTGCTCTAGATGGTTCCTCTTTCTGTTCTTTGTCCAGAAATCTCCTTAGTAACTCTCTCACCTCCTTCAAATCTTTGTTTAATGAAGCCAACTGTGACCACACCATTAAACACTGCAATATATGACCCCACTCCTCTCGACCCCTTTACCCTGCTGTGTTTTTCTATTCTTCTATGCACTTTATCATCACCTAACATCATAATATTATTTTAAAATTTTTTTTGTTTATGTCTTCCCCTGGAAGAGTGCAGGCTCTGTGAGGGGAGGGATTTTGTTTATTTGTTAATTGATGTGTATCTCAAGCACCTAGAATAGTGCTTTATAAATAATAGCCCTTCGATAAACATTTACTGAATGTTGAATCAATCTTCGAGAACAAAAGTACTGTTTCCCCAAGTATAATCTGGGGAATGCCATTTCTGAAGGATGAACACAGGACAGCTAAGCTTCATGTCCCCTCCTTGGAATTTTTTTTTTTTTTTTTTTTGAGACAGAGTCACACTTTGTTGCCCTGGCTAGAGTCGGTGCCTTGGCGTCAGTCAATCACACAGCAACCTCACACACCATGGCTCAAGCGAACCTACTGCCTCAGCCTCCCAAGTAGCTGGGACTACAGGCATATGCCACCATGCCCAACTAATTTTTCTATTTTTTGTAGGGACAGAATTTCTTGCTCAGACTGTTCTCGAGCTCCTGGCCTCAAGCGATCCCACTGTGTAGGCCTCCCAAAGTGGCTAGGATC
>CAUYSK010088219.1:0-12715 GCA_963575035.1 Avahi laniger | reverse complement strand
AGTCCCAGCTACTTGGGAGGCTGAGACAGTAGGATTGCTGGAGCCCAGGAGTTTGAGGTTGCTGTGAGCTAGGCTGATGCCACGGCACTCGCCCCAGGCAAGAGAGTGAGACTCTGTCTCAAAAAAAAAAAAAAAAAATTGAAAAATCAAGAAGTAGTAATATATATAAGCAGTGACTCACACCTATAATCCCAGCATTTTGGGAGGCCAAGGTGAGAAGATTACTTGAGGCCAGGAATTTGAGACCAGCCTAGAAAACACAGCAAGACCCCATCTCTAAAAAAATATTTTTTAAAAATTAGCCAGGCATGGTGGCACACACTTATAGTCCTGGCTACTTGGGAGGCTGAGGCAGGAGGATTGAGCGAGTCCAGGAGCTGGAGGTTTTAGTGAGCTATGATTGTGCCGCCACACTCCTTTCTGGGTGACAGAGCAAGACCCTGTCTCAAAAACAAACAAACAACAACAAAAAGAAGTAGCAATATAAGCATATACTTAACATGCACATATACAAAAATGTATATTCTTCTGGACTTTTGTGCACTTTTATATTAAAATTTTTAAATGTACAACTACTTCAATTGCTTTAAAGCTCCTTTCAATAGATCTAAGAACTAATAAGATACCCTATAAAATATTAAGTCTCTCAATCTCTACAGGGGCTTTCTAGTTTGTTAAGATTAGAGTGCAGAGATGGTGGATGGCCTTGTACTTATTTCACATTTTATACATTTTAAGAAAAAATAGATTTAAAAGAGAAAAAAAGGAAATCAAAATGTCCTCAAAATCTCAAGTTCTAGTCTCTTACTGAAATGAAAATATTCTCTTTTCTATTAGGCCTGCAATATGAAAGTCACGTACATCACAATCTTATTTTGGCCCTTCTCCATGCTACTATTATCAGACAAAAGCCAGACTTCTAAAACAGTAAGTTTTTACAATCAATGTAGTGAAAATATTTTCAAAGGTGTACTTTCCATACATTTACTAAAATATCCCAAAGCAACAAAAGAAAGTAAAGAAAATGCAAGCTATCAAAATTAACTCTTTAGTTATCTGTGATTTGAGTCAGATTCTAATTTGACAAAAGCAGCCTTTATTTTTTTAAACCGAGTTCTTTAAAAATTGATTAAAGGAGAAATCTGTGGATTTTCACTATAAAATCAGAGATTACTTTACAGACAAAAACTAGTTTAGAATGCAGGAAATTGCCGGGTGGGGTGGCTCATGGCTGTGATCCTAGCACTCTGGGAGGCAGAGGTGTGAGGATTGCTTAAGCTCAGGAATTCGAGACCTGCCTGAGCTGGTCTCTAGTTAGCTGTGCATCATGGCACGAACCCGTAGTCCCAGCTACTTAGGAGGCTGAGGCAAGAGGATCACTTGAGCCCAGGAATTTGAGGTTGCAGTGAGCTATGATGATACCACTGCACCCTACCCAGGGCAATGGAGTGAGATTCTGTCTTCAAAAAAAATAAAAAATAATAAATAAATAAATAAATAAAATGTAGGAAACATTTTTTTTAAAAAAATGCGTATTTATGAGGGAAATTGCTGTTGCTGCATTATCATTATTATTGTTTTTATTAGTGTGACACTAACTGTACCAATGGTAAGAAACAAGAACTATTCTTAGTTCTATTTACTCTTAGTTTACTACTCAGTAAAAACAAGTAGCATTTCTTTCATTCTATATCCACATAAGGAAAGCACTTCGGGTTGTGTGGTTCTTTAAATTTAATACATAGCTCCATTTCTGATACAAGATAAATATTTTCTTTTAAAAAAACAAACTTTGCACTGTTAACCCTAGAGAGCTATATACTGGATATTATTTCTTAATTATTTAACAGCCCTAGGTATAATGTTGGTTGTTCTGAGTTTTAAAAATTATATATTTTTAAATAATGCTCTCATTATAAATGTAATCTTGTATACTGGAATATTAAATTATTATTTACCACGAATTTCCACATATATAAATAGAAATATACCAATATTCTTCCTGGAATGATTATATAACAGTTGGAAGATACCTGTATAACCAACCAGAATCTCTGTTTGACTGTATGTGTCAGCATTTCCTTAATCTTTAGTATTTCATCCCAATAAAGAAAAACATATGCTCTACCTTTTTCACACTATAATAGCAAAAGATTGGATAGATTTTTTCCCCCCAAATGATTTCCTTCCAATGTTTAAGTGCCTGAATGTGAAATTTGGAGAAATTCTGTTAATATCATTCCTGATTAATGCATTTCTAATTTTTTTTTCTTTTTTAGGAAGTCCAATGTAATTTCACTGAAAAGAATTATTCTTTGATTCCAGCGGATATCAATAAAAATGTTGCCATACTTGATCTCAGTTATAACCAAATTACTTTGAATGCTACAGACACAAGGGTTCTGCAGACTTTTTTTTTACTCACTGAGCTCTATTTGATTGAGAACAGTGTCACTATCTTACATAATAACAGTTTCGGTAACCTCTCCAATCTAGAAATTTTAAATATCTGTAGAAACTCCATCTATATAATTGAACAGAGTGCATTTGTAGGCTTAAGTAAACTAAAACAGTTATACCTCTGCCAAACCAAATATTACAACTGAATACTGATATTTTTGTGCCTCTAAGAAACCTGAAACTTCTGAATCTGCAAGGCAATTTGATAAGCTATTTTGAAGTACCCCAACTATTTCATCTGGAATTAATAATTTTATATGGAAACCCATGGAACTGCTCTTGTAGCCTATTCAATTTGCAGAACTGGTTGAACACATCAAATGTGACATTAGGTAAGCTATTCTAATTTAAATTAGTCAAAACCATAATGTGATTAACTTTTGATGTTCCACCACAGGAAAATCTATCATATCATGTTTTAAAGAAAAGGCAATTATTTCTATTTAAGGGAAACAGGAAAAAATACTGATACCTAATTGCTAAATAGATGCTCTCCTTCCCTCATCCAAAGAGGAAAAAAAGAGAAGAAATTTAAATGTTCTATGTATGTGAGATGATACAGTCACTTCATGAATTAAAGTAGTAAAGTCAATACATAAAGTTAATTTTTTTAAGTATTTCCTAGAGAGTAGATGAAAACATGCGTCCTAGTATAACTACAAAGTATGTTCTGAGATCCAGATTGTAATTATAATCTTAATCATAAAATCTTTATTAACATAGACAAACTAAACAATAGATAGATACTGCATTTAAGTTGTGTTTATAAAATGATAAACAGAAATGAGTATTATTCCCTCAATGTGCTGCTAGGCACACACGACAAGAGTTTCTTTCTTATATTTAATAATGATAAATAGGTCAAAAAATCCTAGATAAAAATAATTATGAAATGTCAACTATTCTTATTCTCTGTAATAAATCTTAATTTATTCTTTCTGATTTACTAGAAAATGAGAATATCACCATGTGTAGGCATCCAGATATCCTGAAGATCTACAATATCAAAACAGTACCTCATAAGGCTGAATGCATCTCAAAATTTCCTTCACCTGTAACTGAAGATCTTTATATTCACTTTCAGTCCATTAGCAATTCAACATTTAACAGCTCTCTGAACAACTTAACAAAAAATTCAGGTAATGTACTGGTTCCGAATATTTTTATTCTTTTTTTATTCGTGCTCATGGGGCTATTTAGAACTGAATATTAATATTGTTAAAAGTGTCATTCTAAATAAACTGAGGTATTTCTCATTATCTTTCTCCATTTTAAATTTCTGTAAGCAACATAAAAGAACAATTCCTTATCTCAACAAAAGATTTACAAAATACTGGGCTCCTCTGCTAGTTACCAAATACCATTGTGCAAATTATTTAACTTCTCTGAGCCTTCATTTTAACTAGTGAAGTTACAAATCTTAACGAATATGAATCAATAATGGTCTATGTAAATAAGTAACAATAACTGCAAAGACAGGTACTTATTTTGAAAATAGGTATCCTTTCACCACACTATAAAATATCATTTATTTAGTGTAGTTTCAGTTACTTTTGCTTAAAGAAAACTATAATGTATCTTCGTTTCTAATGCTAATATTGGTGAGTATTAGCATTTGTGTGATTATTTTATTTTTGTCAATTTAACAAATTCAATCTCTGTCTCTCTCTCTCTCTCTCCCATGATTCCATTTAAGAACATGAACTTCCTGGGAAAAGTTGGGCTTTTCTTGTTGGTGTTGTTGTCACTGCACTGGTGACTTCACTCCTCATCTTTATTGCTATCAAATGCCCAATATGGTATAATTTCCTGCTTAGTTACAATCATCATCGCCTAGAAGAGCATGAAGTAGAAACCTATGACGATGGTTTTCCTGGAAATCCAAGTTCTCTTTCACAGATACCAGCTACAAACTCTGAAGACACAGTAATATTTGAACAATTACATTCATCACGCCTGGATGATGATGGGTTTATTGAAGACAAATATATAGATACCCATGAATTATGTGAAGAAAATTAATTTCTTTTGATGTTTAATTTAAAAAAATGTTATCAGTCTATTCATAGTTTAGACATGGAGATTCTCATATGTGACATACCAAACTATAGCTAGTAGACCTTTAGCAATTACAACATATATAAATATCATAACATTATGTTTATCTCATTGTATTGAGTAGGTCCAAATACAGTAGCTGACACTCCTTGGTAGCTAACAGTTACATAGATAGTCCACAATAGTAGCACTACTATTCTGAGCAGGATTCAGGAAACCATACACACTAGTAAGAAGAAGCTCTACAGTAAATTATTCATTCATTAAAATGAATGGATTCTCATATTAACACAGATATTTGATATAATATGTATTAAGTTATACTGAAGTTCCAAACAGTAAAGAAATAAAGGTTTTGGATTTATATTATGAATCGAAGTGAGGAACAGAGCCTAAACAATATACTAAGATTGATTTTATGCTCACAGGGTAAATCTATAGAGTTGGAAAATATGTTTTTAAATGCTTCCTGAATTTGAAAAATAAATTTTGTTAAAGTTTAGTAGCAATTTAAAGCACAGGCACAATGTTCAGGCATAATCCCTAGTAAATTACTACTGATTTGGGTTATAAAGAAAGGCTATCACGGCCGGGCACGGCGGCTCATGCCTGTAATCCTAGCTCTCTGGGAGGCCGAGGCGGGCAGATCGTTTGAGCTCAGGAGTTCGAAACCAGCCTGAACAAGAGCAAGATCCCGTCTCTATTAAAATTAGAAAGAAATTAATCGGCCAACTAAAAATATATAGAAAAAATTAGCCGGGCATAGTGGCACATGCCTGTAGTCCCAGCTACTCGAGAGGCTGAGGCAGGAGGATCACTTGAGCCCAGGAGTTTGAGGTTGCTGTGAGCTAGGATGACACACCATGGCACTCTAGCCCGGGTGACACAATGAGACATTGTCTCCAAAAAAAGGCCGGGCGCGGTGGCTCACGCCTGTAATCCTAGCACTCTGGGAGGCCAAGGCGGGCGGATTGTTTGAGCTCAGGAGTTCGAAACCAGCCTGAGCAAGAGCGAGACCCCGTCTCTACCAAAAATAGAAAGAAATTAATTGGACAGCTAAAAATATATAGAAAAAATTAGCCAGGCATGGTGGCGCTTGCCTGTAGTCCCAGCTACTCAGGAGGCTGAGGCAGTAGGATTGCTTGAGTCCAGGAGTCTGAGGTTGCTGTGAGCTAGGCTGACGCGACGGCACTCACTCTAGCCAGGGCAACAAAGTGAGACTCTGTCTCAAAAAAAAAAAAAAAAAAAAAGGCTATCACCATAATGCAGGATGGCCAAAATTTAGTGCCATGGTGGCTTCAAAAGTGGGCATCACAATTATCTGTGAATCTTGTTTTTAAAAATATACATTTCTGCCTCTCTCTGGGAGATTTTTATTCAAATGGGTCTGTGCTGAGGCTGAGGAATCTTCAGGTGGTCCACAGACAGCTGTTTCTATCTATCCAGCAGATAGAATAATGTTTCCCAAATTGTTTTCTAGAACACTAATTTCCAGAAAGACATTCAGAAGTATTTACAAGAAAAGAAAAAGGTACATGGTCAAATTACTATAGGAAACACTGGGTTTAAACAAAGTGAGACAAGATTTTTTTACTACAAGACTTACCTAAGACTTTACTAAACTGCTCTCTGATTATTTAAGAACAAAGTATTAAGAATTTTCAAACTTACTGGCCAACAAAACCCATTCTTTGAGGTGTATCTACTAAGGGCTCATAGCACAATAATAGTCCAAACAACACCATTTGGAAAACACTGGTCTGGAGAATGTAATAAGAAAGGTCTTATTATTAACAGGAAATGAATTATTTGCCTATTCCTTATAGTCAATTGGCTACAATTATAATTTTAACAACTTATTAATGCAAACAGTGGTATTAAAAACTGGAGCAAAAAAAAAAAAAACTGGAGCAAACTCTGTAATTTTTACCTTCCATAGCTGGGGAAATTAAGTGTATTTATATCTTTCAGAGATAAGTATATTTACAAAACACTGAAATATATTTATGGACGAAATAATATTTCTGGGATTTTCTTCAACATAATACACGGGAAAAAACAGTGGCTTGAGATGTGGATGGAGCAGGGTTGTATATGAGCAGATGCAGCTAGGAGATGGGTACGTAAGGGTATAATATACTATTCTTATGTACATTCAAATTTCTCTCTAATAAAGAGAGAAATGTATGTACACATTTTTAAAATGTGTACATACTTGATAATTTCTTAGAAAAAAGAGACTAAAATCATGTGTATCTATGTCACAGTCTGCAGAATAGTCTTTTTAAAAGTTACATAAATAGTCAATTCAATACAAATGTCTACTTAGGGAAAATAAAAACTGTTTAGGATGATATACCTGTCAAATAGAAGAACTGACTCATTTATAATATCTATTTGCTTGTGTTTATAGAAACATTTTCAATAAAGAACATAAATGTATTATGTCTAATATTTCTTAATACATATCAATTATACTTTGTTTTAAATCTCAATTATAAGAATGAGATGATTATAGAAACACAAAGTATCTTTTTCTAAGTAATCTATCATTCCACCAAAATATCATTTCCTAATTATAACACACAAATATTTGAGAAACGCAGTAAAATGAAATGTAATAATAAATGAGTAAAGTCTACATCTAATCTCATATTCAACAGCCTTTTATAATTACATATTGAACATTATATAAATATCTGACTAAAGAAAGGAAAATAAATGGGTATAAAATTACAATTACATATGTTTTTAAAAGACAACTGATTTTGACTAATATCAAACTAGAAAGTCTAGAACATTAGAATTGGAAAAGAATCATTAGTTCACAAGCAGGCATGTGAAACTGAATTAAAACCACGTGTCTAAGTATTGTTGTACTAATAATATCGAGGCTATATACTGTAATCAACTTATTATGAATAGGTTTTCTATAATAAACCAGACAGTCATACCACACTGAACAGTGGTAATAAAAGGGAAAAGAGTGAAAACAGATGCTCTTTACACCTGTCTTCTCAAAGTATGGCATTTCTTGGTCCTCTTAAATGTGCACAGTGAAGATATTAATAGATCCTTGTGTTACTGAGATGTTGGCCATCTGGTTAATACATGAAACAAATCTATCATCCTACTGCTTATAAAAGTAAACTTTGTAAAAATAACTTTTGTTCTTAATCCAAACTTCTGCTTCAAAGAAACAGGAGAACCTACTTTACTCAGCTTCAATTATTAATTACAGATATAGTTCTGAAACTGGTAACATCTTCAAAACAAATTATCATATTTGAAGAATTGTTTTCTTAATCAAATAAACCAAATAGACATATAAATCTATGACATTCTCAAACTTATAATCTGGGAATTGTGTTTTTGGATGATATATCTGCAAAACATGTAAATACAATATTTACAAATCTGACCTAGGCATTACTTTCAAGATAAATGATGAAATAAATGAAGACTTAAATGTTTTAAACTTTTTAAGGTCTTCAGCAGGTTATAGTGTATATATTTTCTATTCTTTTAGGTGCCCAGGAGAGTATCTTATAAATAGCAAATGATAAATATTTGTTAAATGGTTTAAAACCAGGATAACAAAAAAAAAGGGGGGCGGTAGTTGTCAAGTAAGAGCTTGGTTACCATGAGTGGAATTTTCTTTTCATAAGGAAAGAGACTGCCAATTTTTCAGATTTTAAGAAAGTACTACACAGCACCATCAAATGATAGATGGGGAAAAGTGATTCCTTTGTTTTAAATCAACTTTTATCTTTCAAACATTTTATCGCTATATATTTTTTTTTTGAGACAGAGTCTTTCTGTGTTGCCCAGGCTGGAGTGCCGTGGCGTCATTCCAGCTCACAGCAACCTCAAACTCCTGGGCTCAAGCGATCCTCCTGCCTCAGCCTCCCGAGTAGCTGAGACTACAGGCATGCGCCACCATGCCCGGCTAATTTTTTCTATATATTTTAGATGTCCAATTAATTTCTTTTTAATTTTAGTAGGGACGGGGTCTTGCTCTTGCTCAGGCTGGTTTCGAACTCCTGAGCTCAACCAATTCGCCCGTCTCGGCCTCTCAGAGAGTATCACTATATTTTAACATCCTACTCTTCATCAAATATTTACTATTTAATATTTATACGTGACAGTATTATTTGGAGTTACTGAATCTTGGTAATTTTGGTTATTATCCTTGTCCTCAAAGAGATTAATATTAATAATTCCTGGGACAAAATGTGCTTGTGTATTTATACAAAATAGGTCATATTCTTTGTTTGCATTTGCCTTAGATGATATTTAATTAAGGTCAGAAAGTTAATGAAGAATAATTATGATAATTATATTACATCTACTGCCACAGTTACTTTACTCCCAGAGTTAGAGTTAATTAGCATCTAGTCTTTAATAAGTTATATATAAAAATGCACATATAATCTACATATATGATATAGATTACTAATATAACTATTAATATTAAACATCAATGCTAATGCAATAATGTAAATAGCCTACTAAAAATGTGTCTTTCAATAGACTGGGGCTAAAATATCATAATTCAAATAAGTTAAAAGCTCAGGTTAAAATTACAAATGGTAGATATAAGGATGTTCTTATTCATTTTAGAATTGCAGCGCTTAGAGGCAGAAATCTTAATATATAATCTATATAGCAATTTTCTTTGTACAGAATTTAGCTTTTTATTTATTTATTTATTTTTTTGAGGCAGGGTCTTGCTCTGTCGCCTGGGCTAGAGTACAGTGGAGTCGTCATAGATCATTGCAACCTCAAACTCCTGGGCTCGAGTTATTCTTCTGCCTCGGTCTCCCCAGTACCTGGGACTACAGGTGTCTGCCACTATGCTGAGCTAATTTTTCTATTTTTTATAGAGATAGGGTCTCACTCTTACTCAGGCTAGTCTCCAACTCCTGGCCTCCAGCAATCCTCTAGCCACTCAGAATTTAGTTTTTTAATGGTAAATGAGGATAACTGATATATAAATAAAATTTGTATTGCAAATATCTAACCTTTTGAAGAAGAAACAGGAGGGCCAGGCACTCATTCCTGTAATCCTAGCACTTTAGGAGGCCAAGGTGGGAAGATTGCCTGAGGCCAAGAGTTTGAGACCAGCCTGAGCAAGAGCAAGACCTCATCCCTACAAAAATTAGAAGAATTAACCTGGCATGGTAGCACACACCTATAGTGCCAGCTACTAGGGAGGCCGAGGCAGGAGGATCACTTGAGCTCAGGAGTTTGAGCTTGTAGTGAGCTACGATAATGCCATTGCACTCTAGCCGAGGTGACAGTGAGACCCTGTCTCAAAAAAAAAAAAAAAAAAGAAAAAAAGAAGAAACAGGAAAAACCAGTTAAAATTTATAAGAAAATAAACGACTCACAAATTAAGCTACCTAAAAAAGCTCATTAATGGATCTGTTTGATTTTAAAATGAGTTGTACTTACGCTTGTCTTTCAGTAAATATGATATCCATACTTTGTGTTTCTCGATCATTTTGAGCTTTAAGCTGAATAAACAATTAACACAGAAGTTAGTGACAAAAAAAAATAACCATTAAACCAAACTTTTTCTTTAAAGGCTATTCTGGTTATAAAATAAATGAGAAATTATTATAGTAATCCTAATGCCACATGCAAAGTTTGAGAAAAAACATACAGTAATTGTTTCATTTAACAAACGATATCAGGTAAAAAGAAATAGTCTTTTTAACAGGCATTGCAATTTCACACCAGAAGTACTCATTGTTCTTGAGTAATCTGTCAAATAATCCAGTGTAAACTTAATTTATATAAATAGCATTTCAAGAATTTATTGAGTGTTCAATAAATATTTGATTAGTAATGTGTTGAATTCAGAACCAATACAACTTTTATTTTTAAGTCATTCAGGATTTGACCTGAGTACACTCCTTGTTGACTCTACTTGTGCATATTCAGCCTAGAATATTGACTTATCCCAAGTAACTGACAAAACACATAAAGAATTTTTTACTTTTCATATCTGTAATTAAAATATAATTTTTAATTGTGAATTCTCTTGTATACTAAATTATCATGGTTTCAGAAGCCCAAATTTAGAAGTCATTTTATAAATTCTATGTTTTCATGGAATAAATAGTCTTTGATCAGGTAAATTAATTATAAGCTATAAGTTATGAGTTGTATGTTATTTTCATCAAAATGTTTATAATTAAAATAAGCTAGCTATTAACATATTTTATTGTTTTCTACCAAATAATTATTCTAAGAACACTGAATATGAATTTTCATTTACAAATCAAAAGTTAGTATATGTCAGGCATCATATCTATTTATTTTTTCCCTTTGTTATAAAAACTATGTAAAGGTACCATTTATCTCCATTGAGGAATTAGTTCCATATATGCAAAAATTAAACCAGAAATACTGTAAACTAATATAGACAAGAACATGTAGATGGCATTTTTTTAATGCTGAGTGCAAGACCAGTTCAAACACAGCCTTGCAGATAGACACTAAATATCCAATGAACAGAAAGAAATTTAAAAAGAACAATTAAGGGAGCTAAATACATAACAGTAGCATTTATGATCAGAGTAATACACACCTCGAAGGTCACTAAGGTTTTATCAAACTATTTCTAGATATAAATGCTTTGCTTTGGAACATATGGTTTATATGGATCTCTTATTTATATCTATAAATTTTCTTACCATGTTGTAATCATTCATTACTTCTTCCATTTCAGTATTGGTATTAAGTTTATCTACCAACTAAAAACAAAAATTTTAAAAAACCATTAATTCTCTATAATTCATAATATAGGTATTCAGTCTTACAAATAATGAGTAGTATTTTAGGTATTAATACTTCTAATTATTTTATCTTCTAAGATTAAAACAAACATTTAGCTACCTAAGTAAGCATATACTATGCACTTGGCCAATAAGTAAATTATATTTTTTAGGGTGGAAAAGTGAGCAGTAATAAACTATTCTTCCTGCAAATCATATCTTGTAGAGCTTTGCCTGCTCTAAAAAGATGGCTGAGCTTATAAAGAAGGGTCTAGAAAAGACAAAACCTTGGGGAAGATCTGTCACCTTTTTTTTTTCCAGGAGAGGGGAATGTTAGCAGCTTTACAAATTTATGCCAGTGAAAATATAAAAAGATTTTCATCTTCTAAAAATTAAAAGAAAAACAACAGGGCAAGGCACACACAGAACATACTAGTAAGCCTACTTCAGAAAGTTAGGCAATGATATCAACAGCTAACATCAAGTATTTACCTTGTGTCAAATACTATTCTGATCCTGTTATGTGTATTAACTCACTTAGATTTTACAGTTACTCTAGGAAGTACATATTATTGTCCACATTTTACCAGTAAAGAAATTTAGCAAGTGGTGGAGCCAGAATTTGAACAGGAGGTCTACTAAAAGCAAACTATTTGAGTACAATTGATTCTAAAAGACTAAGCTTTATTAATGTAATATATATTAGCATATATCACTTTGTTCACTTGTGATGTAAATAGTAAGTGCTAGCAAAACCTAACATTTATTGAGTACTATGTATATGTCAGATACAGTGAGTGCTTTCTCTATATCAGATATTATTAATAGCTCACTAAACCTAAAACAGTATATTTTACATGTCAATATATTTATATGAAGTAATTTACCTAATTCATTCCAGCATAACTAAAAATCCCTTTCATCTAATTATCATTTCATATCTTATAAAAACTATTTTTCCCATATTTAAAACAGAACATCACTTGTTAAAGAAAATCCCACTGAATGTTAGGCCCTACAAAATGCTTGGCATTGTGTAGTCCAGCAAATTTAAGAACTGTAATGTATTATAATCAAAAAATTTTATTGGCCGGGCGCGGTGGCTCACGCCTGTAATCCTAGCTCTCTGGGAGGCCGAGGCAGGCGGATTGTTTGCGCTCAGGAGTTCAAAACCAGCCTGAGCAAGAGCGAGATCCCGTCTCTACTAAAATTAGAAAGAAATTAATTGGACAACTAAAAATATATAGAAAAAATTAGCCGGGCATGATGGCGCATGCCTGTAGTCCCAGCTACTCGGGAGGCTGAGGCAGGAGGATCGCTTGAGCCGAGGAGTTTGAGGTTGCTGTGAGCTAGGATGACACCATGGCACTCTAGCCCAGGCAACACAGTGAGACACTGTCTCAAAAAAAAAA
>CAUYSK010088218.1:0-19858 GCA_963575035.1 Avahi laniger | reverse complement strand
TGCACATTGTAACAATCATAGTTGCCATTTACTGGTACCTTCTAGTTGTCGGCCCCTGTGCTAAGTGCTTTCCATATGTTAGCTTGTTTACTGCTCACAAAAAAGTTACGTAACATTCATTTTACCCCATCATCCCTGAGGTCTAGGTGAGCAATTGGTAATAGAGTAGAGGTCTTTGAGTCCCAGGAAAGCAACTTTCAACACGCCCTTGCTCTGGACATCTCCATCATTCCACCTCCCAAACTGAATCTCTCTTAACGTTTGCTTTGCACCTTCTTTTTCCTTTATAACAATTTACATTGAGCATCTTTTCACGTCAAAAATTTTCATGGGAGGACACTGGGCCTCTGGCCGAGCCCAGAGTGGATGTGCAGAGCACCATCCCCAAGGCAGGAGCACTTTTCTGATCCTAGAGAGGGCATGATTTTGGGTGAAAATCGTCACATGTCTGCAAAAACAATCAATTTTGATTTTTTTGTTTTACAAAGTCAGATGCCAAGGGGACATCATACTGGGAAGAGAATCCCAAAACATTTATTCCAAGAACAAACTTGGAGATCATATGCTCCTGTCTCTTTATTATACCAGTGAAGACACAGATACGGAGGAGTAAAAATGCATGCCCAAGTCCACATAGCCGGTTAGCCTTAAACCTAATCTGTGTCCTGTTCTCTATGCCAGTCTGCTAACTGGTTTCTCTCCTGACACCGATAGTAACTGGAGACCCAAATTAGCGTGAGCCTCGGAACCCACTTACTACTTATTAGAGCCTCACCCTAAGCAAGAATCTGAAATTCTAAGTGCCCGGAGCTCGCTCCTATGCAGATGTGCAAATCCAACCAACAGATTCCAAGGTTGAGTACTGTTTGCTGGTTGCAGAACAGTCTCCCTGTTTCCCTTCATTACTGAGTTTTAGGACTATCGGCAGCAACACTTCACCGGTTGAGAACAATGCAGAATCTCCCATTGCCAAGGGACATGGGGCTATGGGTGTGTGTGACACTGACCAGGGAAAGAGGAGTGTGTTTTCTTCCAGTAGCATAAACTTTTATTAGAAGTCATACATGATTATTATAGAAAATAAGACAATGAGGATAATGAAATAAAATTTATAAAGTTATCTAAAATCTCACCACCCAGAGCGAATTACTGTCAATATTTTGTCTCTCTTCCTAAGTATTTTTCTACGGATAAATATACATATGTATGTTTCTTTGTACTTAAGTATATTTCTCTTACAAAAAGGAGACAGTATTACATTTTCTGGATCAATAATTTTTCAATTACAAATAATAACTTTATCCTCATGTCAAAAAATGTACTTTGATACCCTGTTCTGATGGATGCAGAGCATTTTGTTGTCATGTATTCAATTCATGTAGCAAACATTTATTGAGTGCCTGCTTTGTCCTGAGTCCTATGCTAGGTACCAAGGATACAGAGGTGAATAAAGCCATCAGCACCCAGTGATATAATCTTGTCGCATTACATTCCTACCCAACACCCCCAGTTTGTTTCCTGGCACCAGTCGAGGTTTTGAAGGTCGACCACTTAGGCCTGTGGAGCAGGGGTGATAGCTGGCACCCAAGATGCTGTGATGGTAGCCCAAGGACACTGTTATCAAAGGCAAGGAGAGCTATAGAATTGGTTTCCAGAGGGAATAAGACTTTCTCACATCTCCCCTCCTCTTACCTTCTGATCCTATTCTTACTATAGAGTCCGATACATATTATGTATACAACAAACTCTTATAGATTGAATGAAAATTGTTATCTGATATATGAACCTGCTTTAAAATACTCATTTTAAAATAATTGAATCCCCAGCAATTTAATGTTAGTAGGCAGACAACATTGCACAGAGGTTACCTTGCTATTCAATACTAAACTGTGCTAGTCTATTCTATGCTGTAACGTGTTATACTATTCTGAACTATAATTACTACCAAGTGAATAGCTTTGTTACGTAAGCTATACTTTGGTCCTAGGAAAGAGCCTGCCCAAAAAATGCCTTTCCATTCACTGCACTGGGTGGGTAAGATAGCAGCAGGTCTGGAGAAAGTGAAGCTCAGGAACCTGCTGAATGTCCCAAACCAGTAACTGTTGGTGCCTGGGTCACTGCTTTGCTTGTCACTTTAGCTACAGAGCGTCAGTAAGAAAGCAATTACATTTAAATAAAAGCAAAGCAATCATGTGGCAGCGGAGGAGTGGAAGACCACAGACCTTCCTCAGTCCGTGGAGTGGCAGAAAGAGTCAGAAAGTTTTAGAATTCCAGGGGAGGGGCTTCAGATGCCAGTTCCATCACTTACAAGCTCTGTCCCCTCCACAAGTTTCTCTGAGACTCAGTACCCCCGTCTTTAGCTAACGATTTGCAGAGTTGTAGTGAGAACTAATGATAATGTAAATAAAGTGCCTTGCACAGGGCCCGTGTGTCACAATGCCCGATAACAAGATGCTATTGATGAGAGCAACATCATTATTACTAATATTATTATTATCTCCTGTGACAGGGAGGGTATTTCCTTCCCCAGTCCTTTATCAGAATATTCAGAAGCTGAAGAAGTTGGTACTGCTCATCTGCCATGGGGCTCTGTTTACATCTTGAATTACTCAAATGAAATATAAAAACAGCTTCACTGCATCTTAAAGTGCTCATTACTTTAATTCAAACAGCACAGAGTTCCCCTCAAAATAAATGACTCTGTCCATCTGTTTATTTCTCTCTGCTAAACTGATTTCATGCTTTTCTTGGGCTGGTAAGAAACACTTCACAGACAGCTGATGTAAACTAAGTAGGGAAGTCTACAGCCCACACTGCTGGACTCTCGGGCCCGGCAGCCTGGGAGGAACAGGCGTCAGCACGTGCCACCCAGTCGATGCCTGTCAGGATGCCACATCCACAGGCACCGCCACCCTGAGGTCCCTTTAGGAAGGGATATGTTTGGATGCCAGTTTTTTCCATTTTTACATCCATTTCGTTTTTAATTTTGATAAAATGTGTTCAAATTTTGTATGATCGAATATGATTGTATTTTTTAATCATTTAGATCGTTACTGTCACAGAACACAATTTAAATCAAAATCTCGATTATAATATATAATTAATGATTTTGTGTAAATAAAGGCCAGAAAAATGAATTTCATGGAATTGATACATAATAATTTATGAAACATTATGTGTGTGTCAGTATTTTGTTACTCTTCCAAGCCCTGAAAGCCCATCAACAGATCACTCAGACATGTGCAATAATTAAATTTAGTCATCTTTAATCATTTTCTTAATTTCAGTCTTATAAAAACCGTAAATTTTGCACATATTTTTAAGTTCTGTCATTATTTGTCAAAACATACTTGGTATAACTGCTTATGAAACGATTGATCCCTTTAAATATTTAGCGTTGTTCTATGTGGGCCTCCGTTTATACTCTTGCTCTACACGCAGCAAAATTTGGGGCAAGCCTGTTCCTGGTTGCTCAGTGTCCAGTGATGATGGAAATCCATGTGTTTGATAGGACAAGTGTCAGACTGAGAGGCTCTGACATGGTAGTCGCTTCTTTGATGATTTTACATAGAATCAATCTTTCTATTCTTGACTGTAAATCTCAGATCAAATGTACAGGATTCTAAAAAAAAAAATTTTTTTTAAATTTACAGATTGCTAAATTCTTTCATATATATGTTTTTATAGACATAATAAATTACATGTTTCGGAGGGACATATAATAATTTGATGCATTCATACAATGTGCAAAGAACAAATCAGGGTAATGCTCTTTGTCATATTTAGGGAACCTTGAGTTCAGCATCATCCTAATTCCTAAATAGTTTTATAACATGCAGATTTTCCTTTTTAAATTAGGAAAATAATTACCTAAAATCTTACTATTTCCACAAGTCACTTATATTTATTTTCTATGTGTCTTTTCAGTTCATGTCATTTGTATTACTAAAAATAATAGTAAATTTTTAATTCCAGCTTAGTTAGAATTTTTATGTTCTATTTTTTTCTGCTCAACATGGGAAAGTAATTTTTTCCATGTTGCTGCAGAGACTTCACAAATAGCGACAGATACTTCATCTATTCAATAGACCCTATTTTATTTAATCATTTTCCTATTGCAAGTTTTCATTATCTCCAATTCTTTGCTATTAAAAAAACATTGCAAGGTATTATTCTCCCTCTCCCTGCCTGGCCCTATTCTGGGGTTACATAGTAGAGCTAGCAGTAATGGTAGTAGCAGAAGAACCAGTCCACAGCCTGTTATCAAGAATCCTTGGGTCAATTAGGTTTTGGAATTTCAAATCGTTTAGATCTTAGAAAGGTCAGACGGTAAGAATGCTCTGTACTATGTAAACCTCTCAGAGGTGTCTGAATCAAGACCTCATAATCAATCCCGTTGATATTTCAGTAATAAATTGTATGAATATTCACTCTAAGTACTAGAAATAGACACTATAAATAGCCTCTCCTCAGTTTAGGTAAGATTTTACTACCAAATGAGGACAGATTAGTTTGGGTATTGCTGCCAAATGAGTTGAGGAAAAACTTTTCAGAGCTTTTTGGATTGGGAATTGTAAATAAAAAATTGAGAAATGATATAAATAATAACTAACACTAGCTATCGTGAATTTGGAATTTATTATTATATTAAGGTCTAGGCATCATATGAAGCTCTTTCCAAATGTTTTCTTATTCACTCCTTGCATAGCTGAATAAGATAAGTATCATTAACCCCATTTTACAGATAAGGAAACTGAGACTCATGGAATTATAATAACTTCATCAATGTCCCATGGCTAATAAGTTGCAAAGCATATATCCAACTCCATGTTAATCTGACTCCAAAAATCATGTGCTTGATCACAGAACTATATTTACCACAGCACTATGTTGACACTTTATTAGTATTATCATTATTGATGATAATGGGTTTTTTCCTAATTTGGTAGCTGTACTGCATGGTAGTGAATCTTATTTTGCACATTTTTGATAATTAGTAAGGGTTTTCATCTTTCTATGCTTGTTTTATAATTGTATCTTCTCTCATAAATTATCTATATGTAGCCTTGGTGCTTTTTTTAAAAATTTGTGTAATATTTCATATAACATATATTATTCCTGTGGTATAGTACAGTGCACTCTATCAGATATTACATAAAATAATTCAGTTGTGCTGTCTTAAAATTATTTAAATTATAAAATGAAATTTTCCTTCTCTATGAAAATATCATTAAGTAAGGATTTTATTTGGAGGTGAGGAAGTGAAAGGTAAGCAAATATTAAAAGGAATATCGCTCTCCTAAATGGATTTGACATTCATTTAAATATAATTAAAAATTTAAGAGGAAGACTTCAAAGCGAAATTTATGAATGCTGTTGATTTTTGCATGTTACTTTTATATCTTGCTACCTTGCTGAATTCTTCGTTTGTCTGAGTTTGTTTTATTATTTATCATTGATTCTCAGGGTTTTTTGGATGTGCTATCATGTCACCTGAAAATAAAAATAGTTTTATTTCTTCTTTTCCAATTATCGTGCCTCTAATTATTTTCTCTAGTCAAAATGCATTGGCTAGTATCTCCAGAACACTATTAAATCGTGAAAATAGGAAGCACCTTGCTTACCTTGTTCTTAACCTTACTTAGCAGGATTCCCTCTGGACTTTCTGCATTAAGTAAGATGCTGGCTTTAGAATTGAGGTATAAGTGTGTATATATGTAAACATTTTATACAAATATATCTCCATATGTTGATGAAATATCACTCATTCTTATTTTCTCATGACTTTTATTAGAAATAGGTGTTGAATTTTATCAAATTTTTTTTCAAAATCTATGGAGATAATTATAAGGTTTTTCTCCATAGAGCTATTAATATGGTGAATCATATTAATAGATTTTCTAATGTTGAACTATCCTTGAATTCCTGGTATAAACCACAGTTAACTATGACATATTATTTTCTTAATGTGGGGTAGGGGTCTGTTTGCAAGTATTTTATTTAAGATTTTTAAATCAGTATTTACAAATGATACCGTCTGTAAATTTCTTTGAGTTATCTTTAGCACCTTTAGGTATCAATGTTGTACTTCCTTCATAAAAACCATTTGAAAGTGTCCTTCATTTTCTGCAATTTGGAACAAGCTATGGAGCTTTGGAACTATCCAGCTTTTAAGGTTTGGTTGAGTTTTCTTTAAAAATATCTTCATCTCATGCTTCTTTGTGGGGTAGTGTCCTGACAACTTTTTCTTTCTTAGTTCTGTGAAATTGGTCTTCTTATTTTTTTTCTGACCACTGAGGTCAGTTTGTGATGCTACATTTGCCTAAATATTATATATTTCCTCTAGTTTTTCACATTTACTTGCATAGAGTTGTGCAAAGTAGTCTCATAACTTTTAAAAGATTTCCTCTATATCAGTAGTTAAGTCATCTTGTCATTTCTTATTTTATATATTTGCATTTTCTACCTTTTTCCTTCATTTGATTATCTAGCAGTTTTTCCATTTTGTTGACTTTTTTCAAAGAACAGGATTTTGATTTAGTGACTTGACCTACTGTTTTTCCGTTCTCTAGCTCACTAATTATTGCTTTTATCATTTGATCTTCTTTCTTGCATTTTCTTTTGGCTTATTTTGTTGTTGTTGTTTTTTCTGGTTTTTAGAGTTGGTAATTTAATACACTTATTTTTATTCTTTCACTTTTTTGTTGTCATAAATGTTTAAGGCTGTGTATTTTCATCTCATCATTGCTTTAAATGTATCCTATATTCTGATATATAGTGTTTTCAATGTCATTATTTTTCAGGATTTCTGTAATTTCTGTTTGTATTTTCTCTTTAACCAATTAGTTGTTTAATTTATGGCTGAAAAGTATTTTTTGTTTTTTATTTCATTTTTAATTTCTAATTTAACTGCATTGTTATTAGTAAGTGTTTTTAATGTTTTTTTTTTATTTTATGGAACCTACTTTGTGCCTTAATATTCAGTCACTTTTGGTGAAATTTTCACATGCACTTGAAAAGATTGCATATTCTCTATTATCAGGGTACAATATTATACATATCTCCAAAAGATCTATGCTATTGATTATGCAGTTTACATGTCCTTACTGTATTTTATCCACCTGACCTATCTCATACTGAAAGTGCTATTTTAATGCCTTCAATTATTAGTGTGTTTCTATTTATCCTTGCATGCCTTTACTTTCTGTTTTATAACAAGTAGATATTCAACCAGTTGTAACTTCATTGTGGAATGTGGCTTTAACATGATAAAGTATCTTTCTTTACTTCATTCAATTTTTTTTGCCTTGAAGTCTACTTTGGTATCGAAATTGCAACCCTGATTTGTTACTGTTTCCATTTGCCTGGAGAGTCTCTGTCCATTCCTTTATGTTCACCTTGTTGAATCTCTTAAATTTAAGTATGTACTTTAAACAGTGTACAGCTGTGTTTTACTTTACATGCAAATTTGAAAACATTTTTTAAATATACAAGATAAGCCTATTCATATTAGTGAAGTAAATATAATCTTTAATCTCAGTTCTGTCATATGATCTTATTTGAAATTATTGGGTGTATTGTGTTATAATTATTGAGTTTCTTTCTCTATTTTGGGCATCTTATTTGCTTTGTAAAAATTTTTATTTTGGAATTTCAAAAGGTCTGTATTTTTGCTGTAGTGGTTACATTTGTATTGATACTTTTTATAACATCTTGCCTTCCTTCTTTAATTGTTCAATCTCTTCCTCAGTTTAAATGGTGTCATTTGACTCCCCATCTAGTGCATATATTACAGTCAATGATCTTATTCTGCATCCTCCCTTTTTCCTCTCTTCCATCACTTTTTAGTTGCATTATTTTTACTCTTTCAGAACATATGATGTTTGCATATTATTTTTCAACCCATGATGCACTCTGTTCTTTTAAATCATAGTTAAGCATATGAAATATTCACCATCAGTCCTTTAGCAAAATTTTCTCATTTATCTTTTGGTTGGATGAAGTGTATGTAGACTTGATGGGTATAATTATCTCATTTAATCCTGATAATAATTTTATAGGCAACTTACTATCGTTATTCCCATTTAACAGCTAAGAAAACGGAATCTTAGAGAATAAAATGTCTAAAAAGAGCAGTTAATAAAACTGGAACCCTATCTCTTACCATACACAAAAATTAACTCAAGATGAATTAAAGACTTAAATGTAAGACCTGACACCATAAAAATTCTAGAAAAAAACTTAGGGAAAACTCTTCTAAATTCTTTATCTTTGGCCTAGACAAAGAATTTATGACTAAGACCCCAAAGGCAAATACAACAACAACAATAATAAATAAATAAATGGGACTTGATTAAATTAAAAAGCTTATTCACAGCAAAAGAAATAATCAGCAAACAGACAACCTATGGAATGGGAGAAAATACTTGCAAACCATACATCTGATAAAGGGCTGATATCCAGAATTTACAAAGAACTCAAACAAATCAGCAAGAAAAAAGCAAACAGCCCCATTAAGAAGTGTGCAAAAGATATAATCAGAAGTTTTTCAAAAGATGATAGACAAATGGCCAAGAAACATATGAAGAAATTTTCAACATCACTAATCATCAGGGAAATGCAAATTAAAACCACAATGAAATATCAACTTATCCCTGTCAGATGGATTTTATTAAAAACTAGTATAATCTCTATGGAAAGGAGTATGGAGATACCTCAAAGAACTAAAAGTAGAACTACCATTTGATTCAGCAATCCCACTGCTGGGTATCTACCCAAAGGGAAAAAAGACATTCTGTAAAAAAGACATCTCACTCAAATGTTTATAGCAGCACAATTCACAATTGCAAAGATGTGGAAACAACCCAAGTGCCCATCAATCCATTAGTGGATTAATAAAACATGATACATGTATACCATGGAATACTACTCTGCCATAAATAATGGTGAACTCTAATACCTCTTGTATTATCCTGGATGGAGCTGGAGCCCATTCTCCTAAGTGAAGTATCACAAGAATGGAAAAACAAACACCACATGTACTCACTATTAAATTGGTACTAATCAATCAAAACTTATGCACACATATGGAAGCAACATTCATCGGGTGTTGGGCAGATGGTGGGGAGGAGGGATTAGGTAAACTCACACCTAACGGGTGCCGTGCGCACTGTCTGGGGGATGGGCATGCTTGTAGTTTTGACTCAGGAGGTGCAAAGGCAATTTATGTAACCAAAGCATTTGTACCCCTGTAATACTCTGAAATTTTTTAAAAAAAGAAAGATTAAAAAAATTTAAAAAACAAGTCAAAAAACAATAGATACTGGTGTGGATGCAGAGAAAAAGGAACGCTTACACATTGTTGATAGGGGTGCAAATTAGTACAACCGCTATGGAAAACAGTATGGAAATTCCTCAAAGAAATAAATGTACACTTACCATTTGACCCAGCAATCCTACTACTGAAATCTACCCAAAGGAAAAGAAGTCATTTTATCAAAAATACACTTGCTCTCAAATGTTTATCAAAGCACAATTCACAATTGCAAAAATGTGGAATCAACCTAAGTGCCCATCAATTTATGAGCAGATTAACAAAATGTGGTGCGTGTGTGTGTGTGTGTGTGTGTGTGTGTATGTATATATATATATGGAGTACTAGTCAACTATAAAAAGGAATGAAATAATGTCTTTTGCAGTAACTTGGGTGAAATTGGAGACCATTATCCTAAGTGAAGTATTCCAGGAATGGAAAAACAAATACCACGTGTACTCTCTAATAAGTGAGAGCTAATCAATAGGCACATGCGAGCACAAATAGATGTAAAGGTCACAGGAAATCAAGAAGAGGGAAGGGGGGAGGAACAGAGGGATACAAACCTGCCTGTCGGGTATGATGAACACTATTCAGGTGACGGGTACGCTAAAAGCCCTGACTTAAGCATTATGAAAGATATTCATGTAACAGAAACATTTGTACCCCCTGACACTTTGAAATAAAAAAAGAAAAGAAAAAAGGGATTTAAAAATAAATACATTGAAGATATTTAAAGAGAAAAAGGAAGGAAGAACAACCATAAAAATAGTAAAGAAGTCACAGAGCACTATTAAAGGAACCAGCCAGGAATCCTGACAAATATAGCAAGTGTGAAGAACCCACACGACAGAATAAACACCAGGCTGATGACGGACACAGTTGGAAAGAGAATTAATGACTAGAAATATAATACTGAGGAATTTACCTAGATTGCAGAATGGAGAGACAAAGAGAGGGAAAATATGAAAGAATTTAGAAGTCACAGATAACAGATTGGGAAATATATGTAAATATAAAGTTTAAGAAATAAGAACAGATGGAATGACAGAAAGGCAGTATTTAAGAGATGTTAGCTGAGATTTTACAAAATCAAAGAAAGATTCCAATTATCAAATAGGGTGGAAAAACAACCACTGAATTGCACTCAGGAGAAATAAAAATAAATTAACCCCTGGATACATCAGAGTAAAACTGATGGATACCAGGTTTCCTGTTATGGAATACTGATGAGATTACATGCTTTGTTTTGATACTTTGGTCACTATTATTGGCTTTGTTTCTCCGGAATCAATTATAAAATGCACATGGCTAAATAATGGGGAAAATGTCTCATCTTACAATACAATAAATTATATGACTTATGAATTTTTCTACGTGAAACTGCAATGACTTCAGTGTATGGCTCCAGTTCTCCAATTCTGGGCCGCCAAATCCCACTTGTACACTATTCTTTATACATAAAGACAATGAATTTTATATTAATTTTTTGAATATTTTCAAAAATTTTATAAAATTTAAAACACTAATGATAATTTTGTGTGTCAATTTGATGTCAAGTTTGTATCCTTTGCAATCTGTTACCAACTTATGCACACGAGGCCCACTAAGAACTTCCCCAGATCTGCTCAGGCCCACTCACCGTGGCCACTTGCCTTACATCCTGGACAAAGCTGCTCCAGCCACAGTTCATTCTATCCCCAAGATTCTAAAACCTAGCTGCTGCCACCGAGTCCACAATAAGGAGCCCTTGTGTGTGGCGTCAGCTTACAAGGAGAGGACTCCACATTTGTGCACTGGCTGGAGTGGACCGTGGGCATCCTGGCCCCCCGTGGCTGCCTGGAGGGGCTGAGTGATGCAACGGAGAGGAAAGCCACCACCCCTGAAGGTGAACTTCAAACACCGGAAGACGAAAGGCAGAGGGAACCAGAAGGCAAATGTGTCAACCTCTCTCCCACTTCGGTCCCTCTTACCCACCCACCACCCGCCAGGGTTATTTTGAAACACACAACATATGGTCTCAACAGCGATAGCCTCTAGCAATGAGCAACTGAGTAGAACTTGGTGTGGAATTTGGCCATCTCAGTAACGCACTCTCTTGTATTTGATCTCTCTCCTTCCCTTAATCAATTCCCCCTTTCCCTCACTCTTAATTCCCTGAGATTGTACCTTCCAATAGAGTGTTAACAGATAGTCTTTTGCCTTGGGCTCTGTTTTCTTACGAACTTAGGCAAAGACTATATTAATATCGGACAGATAACTTGAGCCATAGGCCGTGTTCTGTATCCATCCAATTTCTCTCTTTTCTCTTTATGTTCACTATATTAGAAAGTCCAAATTTACAGTCACAAGTTGTCAGGAATGGCAGCAGTTTTTGGTGGCTCTGACAAATGGTTCTGGATTGAATATGGACATGGAAATTACGAAGGGATTTTCTACTGAAGACTACTTTTATCATTCAGTCAGATGCTAAATCAATGAGCATATCACATTGGAAAGCCAGAAGGTTGAATATTTCAACTTGAGAGATGGCAGCAAATGGATTCCCAATTTTGCTCTTATTGCATTTGATTTTGGAAAGTATTTCTGTATGTCCTTATGGTTCTCATTTTCTGATGAGTGTAGGAAATCAAGTGAAATTCTTGGTGATTATGTTATTTGCACCACACACTGGTCTTTATAAGACATCATAACACTTTATCCTTGACATTAAAAAAATTTTTAAAAACCTAAATAAGAAGTTTATCTTATTCAAAAGTCTTAAACTAAGAAATGTCACATGATTAAACACCTAAAATCATGGAAATGGTCTTTGCAAGAATTATAAGAGCCATGATTTTATTTATTTTTATCAGACCCTTGTTTTGTAACATATTATTATGAAATTTTCTAACATGCAGAAAAGTTGAAAGAATTGTACTGTGAATACTCATATACTACCTAGATTCCACAGTTAACATTTTCCTACATTTGCCTTATCATATATTTCTCCATTTACCCATGCTTCTATTCATCCATCCTTCCATCTTATTTTTTGATATATTTCAAAAAGTAAATTGCAGCAGGTATATCATTAACTGGAGTTCAAATTTTTTATAGTTCCTTGTGAAAAATAACATTTACATGCAATGAATGCACAAACCTTGAATGTACTGTTCTGTAAGTTTTCGCAAATCTAAACACCTATGTTACCCAAACCCTATTGATGTATAGAAAACTTCCACCACCCAGGAAGTTCTCCCATGCCTTTTCCCAGACAACCTGTCTCCCACACCTGTCTCCCAGAGGCAATCATATTCTAATGTTTTTCAGCACAGTTTGATTTTACCTATTCCAGGGCTTCATGTAAGTGAAATCATGGAGTATGCAGTATGCACAATTTTTTGTAAGGCATTTTTCACTTAGCATAACATTTTAAAGATTTTCCAAGCCTCTGGGTGTGTCAGTAGCCCATTCGTTTACATTGCTGTGCTGTATTACATTGCACAAATACGCCGTAGCTTATTTAGCCATTCTTCTGTTGGTGGACACCTGAGCTATTTACAGTTTGGAGTTATTGTAAATAAAACTGGTATGAACTTTCTTGTGTAAGTCTTTTTGGGGATATACGTTTTTATTTTTCTTGGATAAATACCTATGAATAGAATTTCTGGGTCAGTGTATATTTACTTTTATAAGAAACTATTAGATCTTTTCCTCAAATGATTGGGGCATTTTACAGACCATCACTATATGAGAGCTGCAATGGCTTCCTGTCTCTGCTATTTATTGATGGTGTCCGTTTTTTTGTTGTTGTTGTTTAATTTTAGCCATTTTTGTGGATATGTAGTATTCTATGAATGTGTCACAATGGCTTTAATTTGCATTTACTTGATGATGTTGAGCACATTTTCATGTGTTCATGAGTTATTTGTGTAATTTCCTAGGTAGAATATTTTTTCAAGTATTTTACTCATTTTATATTGAATGATTTGTCTTTTATTATTGGGATGTAGAAGTTCTTTATATATTCTAAATACGAGTTTTCTGATAGATATATATTCTTTGAATGTATATTCCTAGTTCATGTCTTGTCTGTTAATTTCTTATCAGTGTCTATTGATGAGCAAAAGTCATTTTATTGTAATGAAGTCTAATATATCATTTTTCTTTTATTATTATTGTGTACCATGTCTTTTCTAAGAAAATTCTGTCTATCCCTAATTCACAAAAATATTATCTTATATTTTCTACTATTAGCTTAAAGGTTTTAACTTTTATGCTAAGCTTATGGTCCACCCTGAATTAA
This sequence comes from Avahi laniger, assembly GCA_963575035.1. NCBI lineage: Eukaryota > Metazoa > Chordata > Mammalia > Primates > Indriidae > Avahi > Avahi laniger. Next base: position 6,257 of record CAUYSK010088218.1, on the reverse strand, counting down.
TATTTGCGTACAGTGTAAGGGAGAGATAGAAATTTTGGGGTTTTTTTCCCATATGGACCGATGGTTGTTCCATCGCCATTTGTTGAAAAGACTTTTCTCTCTCTCTTGAATTGTTTTGTTACATTTGTCAAAAATCAATTGAACATCTATAGAACACTTCACGCAACAACAGCAGAGCACACATTTTTCTCTAGTGTACAAGGAACATTTTCCAGGGTAGACCATATGTTAGACCACAAAATTAGTCTCAATAAACTTAAATCATTGAAATCATACCAAGTACACTCTCCAACCACAATGGAATGAAATTAGAAATCAATTAAAAAATAAAAACTGGAGACTTTACAAAAGTGTGGAAATTAACACAGTTCTAAATAACCAATGGGACAGAGAAAAAAACCACAAAAATAGATAACACTTTGGGATAAATGTAAACAAAATCACGTCATACCAAAACTTAAGGGATGCAGTGAAAACAGTGCTCAGAGTGAAATTTATAGCTATAAAAACCTACATTAAAAATAAAAAGAAAATCTCAAATTAATAATCTAAACTTCCATCCTAAGAAAAAAAAGAAAAAAGAAAAAACTTTAAAAAAAGAAAGTACAAAAAGAAGAGCCAACTAAATCTAAAACAAGAGAAAGAAATGAAATAATAAAGATGAGAGATAAATAAACTAGAGAATAGAAAAACAACAGAGAAAATAAACAAAGCCAAAAGTCGACTCTCTGAAAAGATCAACAAACTTGGCCAACAGGCACATGAAAAGATGCACAACATCATTAGTCGTAAGGGAAATGCATATGGAAACCGTAATAGCACTTCATACCCACTAGGATTGCTGTAACAACTATAAGTTTTTAAATAAAAAAAATACCAATTATTGGCAAGCATTTGAAGAAACTGGAACCCTCATACATTGCTGTTAGGAATTTAAAATGGCACAGCTACCATGGAAAACAGTTGGCAGTTTCTCAAAAAGTTGAGTATAGAGTTACCACATGACCCAGGAATTCCTCTCCTAGTTATATACCCAAGAAAATTGAGAAGACAAAAACTCGTAGACAAATGCTTATAGCACCATAATTCATAATAGCCAAACAATGGAAACCACCCAAATGAGTGGTTTAACAAAAGGTAGTATGTCCATACAGTGGAATATTATTTAGCCATGATAAAGGAACGAAGGAGTACTGGTACGTGTACAACATGAGTAGGCCTTGAAAACATTACACTAATAAAAGAAGTGAGACACAGAAGTCACATATTATATGATTCCACTGATATGAAATGCACAGAACAGACAAATCCATACCGACTAGAAAGTAGATTAATAGTTGCCAGGAGATGGGGGAGGAGAGTATAAAGGAGTCACCGCTCACAGTTTTGAGGTTCATTTTGGAAATGTTCTAGAATTCAGTAATGGTGATGGTTGTACAACATTGTCAATATACTAAAAAACCACATAGTTTATAAAATTATACACTTTATAATGGTGTATTTTATTTTATGTGAATTGTATCTCAATACAATTAAGTTAAAAAATTAATTCATGGCATAAGTATGAGTGTATTTCTGGGCTTTCTAGTCTACCCAATGATCTATTTGTTCCTCATCTCAGTTCCACCACGCTGTTTTGAAACCTGAGTCTGGTAGAATAAGTCTTCTGACTTTGTTTTTTTTTTTTTTCTGTAATATTGCTTTAACTATTTTAAATTATATCTCTTGCTTTTAAAAATTTCAGTGCACACCTTTTCGTGTTTCCACAGCAAGCATATACCAGCGTAGAAGAACATTCTTGTACCTGCTGTCTTCTTAGCCTAGCAAATTGAAAAAATGCATACATGGTGTAATTTGCTTATATTCACAGAGGTCAATATTTCCTTCAGCACTAAATCAAGATCAGAAAGAGTATCATTCACCTCCAATTGCCCTGTTTGAATAAACCAGTCTGTGGATTCGTGTTCAGATAAAGCATCTTTGTGCGTATGTGATAATGCCTTTTCTTGTTGCATACGTGCCTGATGCCTTTTTCAGTTTTATCTTAGTCCATAAAATACCATCACCTAAATTCCTGTACATGGATTTTTTCAGTGATCAACAAAACAAAAGCTCATCAGCACCTCTCCCTCATATAAGCACCGTAATATGCCAGGACCTGATTTGTGTGCCGCATATCATTGGCTTTTTCCAATTGCGAGCCTGTATAAAAGACAGTAATTGCATTTCCACGTTGCATGCCCCTATGGTCATGCTATGTCCATCTGCCTCCTTTGATAAAGGAATTTCACCAGTAGCTTGTCTTCTTCCTCTGTAAGTGTATTATTCGTTATATTGGGGATCATTTCATAAGCTTCTCAGGAGTGACACTTGTTTCTTTTTATGTCATAAGGAGTGTGGCTTTGAAGGAGGCTTCCGTAGTTTTGGTCTCTTCTTTGCCTTTAGCAACAATGTTCATAAATTTCATGCTGGAGAACATTATTCTATGCTTATTATAGAAAATATAAATTTATTTACTAGAGAAATCATTGTGTTTAAAGAGAAATATTTTTTAATGTGATAGTTTCATGTCACCATTTGGCAGTTTCATATCAGACAGAACACTTAGAATTGAGAATGAATGGCTGGCTGGCTCAATAAAATCTGGTTTTCAGATTCATCATAGCTCTTCCTACTCCCTTTTTTCTTTTTTGACTGTGTACGAAGAGCCATCGCACTCACAGACACAGGTGTCCCAGCACACGGGGACCCACATTTTCTGTTTGCAGCGGAGCAGCTCACTATTCGTGTTTTATTCGTGAATTGTGTTACTTTATCACCGCTCACAAACTTCAGTCAGTGATTTCTGAATTATCGACTGTTTTGGTTCATTGAGGATATAACAATATAGTACCAACAAAAATTTCAAATTTAACAAACAAAAATAATAACATACAAGAGACATAAAAAGAAATCTTTTAACCAATATCAACTACACTGATTATCTGAAATTAGCCAAGACAGAATAATTAATACAGTTCTAGTAGAGCATAACCAACATTTAAGAATATAAAGATTATTAACGCTGTAAATAGATTTCTAGAAAAATCATCCTTAAGTTCACATTTCAGACATAATAAACAGAATTGCTTTAAACCTTTTTCCTCTGAAACTGTGGAAAGACCTGGGGACCACCAAGACCCCCGGGACTCCCTTGAGAAACACTGGCTTACAGATCCGCACCTCTGTTGAGAAGCATAATCAAAATGTTTAAATATGGCCAACTCGCCAGCCTATCTTCTTGAAATGCTCCCCGAAGTTGTTAACCAACGCTGCCAACAATCTGTCCCCCTGCCTGCTGAACGAGCTACAGTTCTCAGACACCTCCCAGGCTGTTGAACGTCATGCATTGCCAAATTACCATCAAGAAAGCTTCTATCAACTTATATTTCCCACCAGTTGTGACTCAGAAAGTCTGTCTCCCTGACTCCTCACCAGCTCTGGGTAAAGCGATGTCGCAATCCACATGATGTTTAGATCTTTAAGACAGCACTCAAAGGAAAACATCAAATACAGTCCAAATGCCTCTGGATGATCCTTTACATTGTCCATGAAGTAACAGAGACAGGAAATAGGTCCCCATCTCTTGTCTCAAGCGCGATCTAGAGTTTAAGCTCATCGTATGGAATAGTGAGCAGAATAACCCCAATTATTTTAGTTGTGATTTTTCTTTCCTTTTATTTGTTTATTTGGGGCTGAATTATATTTGAATCCATGTACATTAAGTATAATTATTTTATAAATTGCCTTTAGCATTTTTCAATTTGGAGTGCTAATCTTTTTTTATATTAAGGGTATTATTATATTGTATTACATGTATTTTGAACATTTACTAATATGCCATCTCTGTGCATGGTGGTGTGTGATCTGTTTATAGCCCTAACTACCACTAGATTAAATATATAACACACTAAATTTAATTATAGAATACTTTCTTTTTACATTTGAATTTTTATACTTTATGGAATTCATTTTCATATACAATGGTAAACATCTAAGTTTATTTTTTCCCAAGAGGTTAAACAATTATCTCCTGGAGGGACATCTTTAAAATTCCTCTGCTATTTTTATATTTTCCTGTTCTGGTTTTTATATAAGGATTTCAGCTGTTATTAATCTGAAAGATAGGAAGAAAATCAAGACAAATTTTTCTTGTAATACACTTGTGCCTAGGGCTTTTCTTCCTCTTGGAGGAAGATGGTGCTACTTCAGAGATTTGATTATGAATAAGACAATGAAGAAAAGAAGGAAAGCAAGCTCTTTAATCCTGTGGCAAAGCTGTTAATCATCCTTCAATATCAATTCTTGCCCTCCTCTTTAGTAACAGAACTTCTAATTCTTAGCTGGATACAAGACCACCCAGTGTAAAGACTATATAATTACTAGCCTTCTTTGAAGTTGGGAAGTATCTGGGTTTTGTGAAATGTCCTTAAAGGGAGGAGATATGATCTTTCTTGCTTCTACCTCTTTGTTGCTCACTAAGATGTGGCTGTGATGGCCGGAACTAAGGCAGCCATATTGGACTGTATGGCATTGTGTTAAAGAAGCCAGAGCAATGAGACAGTAGTAGCCTGGGTTTCTGACTTCATGAAGCTGGCATGTCATTCCTCAACTTCCTGTTATAGATAGCTAAACCTAATCTTGAATTATACAGAGCCCCAGAGAGGGCTTTTGCTTTATTCAGCATTATATTCACAGGGCTTGACACTGGACCTAAAACATAATAAATACTCAATAAATATTTACAGGAGGCAAGATAGTAGTGATTCTGAGAATTTCAGGTAAGGTGAGATACACGCACACACACACATTCCTGCCACATCTTTCATTGGGGCCTATGACTTTGAAACCTGAAAGGAAACATCATACCCATTCAGCGACATTTTCTTCAACAATCGTCTTCCATGGACAACTTTTTAGAATTACCTCTTTTACTGGACTTTATTTTTTCAGAGTAGGCACATCTGGGAATGTTCACTGTCATTTTCATGCACTTTCTGTCGGAGCAGGTGTGGACGGGCGATGCTGGGTGCTGTAGAACAGATCCCAGCCAAGCTCTGGCACCGTGGTGACAGCTCTCTGCAAGGTTTTTGTGCCTGTTTAATTGCAGTTACATCCATCTCCGTTCCCTGGGGGTCCATCTTTATGGAGAAATAGGCAGTTGGCTGAGGATGTTGGAATTGAACATTCCTTGCTAATTATTTAATTTTTGTCTGGCACGAACTAAAGCCTCTTAAGTTTAGTAGGAGCTGTAAGTCAATTACCTTCCTTTGCTAGCAAGGAGCCTACCAGTTATAACTAAAAACAAACACACAGCTCTATTCCTTACCATTGTCCTCAACCCTGGCCAGTGAAACTGCTTTTCCCTTATACTTGCTGTGCATGGAATAATGGCAGTGAGCATCTCATGCTTTTTGTTGTAAAACGGAGGCATTGGTAAAAATGCAGTGTAGACAAAAGCACTGGCATCCCATGCCTCCATTCCTTGCACAAGATCAAGCCTTCATTCAAGACATCTATAGTTGGTCAAGTACTCGCTTGAAAAGTAATGCTCATGACAACCCAGTAAAGAAGATGTCGGGAAATTGAGATTTGGATAGGTGAAGTTACTCACCCAAGGTCACATAGCTAACGAGTGGCAAAGGGAAGGTTTGAACCCAGCTATGCCCTGGTTCTGACTTAGATCCCAAACCATGGATATATTACCTTTATTGCTAAGAAGGTCGTTAGCTTCCTTCTTTCCTTAACTATTCCTATTCACCTTTAAAAACACAATGCCAGGCCGGGTGCAGTGGCTCACACCTGCAATCCTAGCACTCTGGGAGGCTAAGGCGGGTGGATGGCTTGAGCTCAGGAGTTCAAGACCAGCCTGAGCAAGAGTGATACGCCGTCTCTACTATAAATAGAAAGAAATTAACCAAACAACTAAAAACAGAAAAAAGTAGCCCGGCATGGTGGCGCGTGCCTGTAGTCCTAGCTACCTGGGACACTGAGGCAGGAGGGTCGCTTGAGCCCAGGAGTTTGAGGTTGCTGTGAGCTAGGTTGACACCATGGCACTCTCGCCCAGGCAACAGCGCGAGACTCTGTCTAAAAAAAAAAAAAAACAAAAAAAAAAACACCCCGCATTACTCATTTTTTTTTTTTTTTTTTAGACTCGAGTGTGGGTTGGTTGCGGGGTCTTGGGTGCCTTGGTGTCAACCTAGCTCACAGCAACCTCA
>CAUYSK010088215.1:0-12183 GCA_963575035.1 Avahi laniger | reverse complement strand
GGCTAATTTTTTCTATTTTTAGTTGTTTGGCCAATTTCTTTCCATTTTTAGTAGAGATGGGGTCTCGCTCCTGCTCAGGCTGGTCTCGAACTCCTGAGCTCAAATGATCTGCCCGCCTCGGCCTCCTAGAGTGGTAGGATTACAGGCGTAAGCCACCGCGCCTGGCCCTCCATTATATTTTTAAGATTTGCCCATGTTGTTATGTGTCATGGAGATTCACGCATTCTCACTGCTGTGTGGTAGTCCACTGTACAAATATACTCCCATTTATCTATTATACTGTTGATGCTAGTTTGAACTGTTTCCACTCTGGGATTCTTATAAACAGTGCCTTCATGAATATTCTTATACCAATACCCTGGTTTATATGTGCACAAGATTCTCTAAGCTATAAACCGGGAATAGAATTGGTGAATCATAAGGTACATACATTTTTGACTTTACTGATAATGCCAAGTTATTTTCCAAAGTCATTGTATCAATTTACACTCCTCCTAGAAACATCTGAGAGTCACTATTCCATATTGTTCACGTTTTTAACCTTGCAACTGTCCTAGCCATGGCAAATACTCACATGTCCCTCATCAGACGAGCATCCTCAGCTCGGACCAGCAAACTTCGGATAAGATTAGAATTATCAGCCATGTCGGCACTGAGCTTCTGATGCACTGAGTGATATTCATCCACCTGGAGACCATGAACACTCAGGAATTAAAACGGGGCCTCACAAACTTCTTGAAAACTAGACAGATTGAGAAGACACTATTTATCATATACAGAGGCCCTTTTCTTTCCCTATTCACTTACACCAACTTAGCTACTTCCCATTATTTCATCTCCTCCTCAACAAAATGGTCTACACTGCCTCCAATATTCCATATGACACTCCATGTAGACCCTTCTCATACCTTAGCACCAGGAGCCCTAGCAACACACATATTAGCATTTTAGGGATTTGCGGTGGGAATGTTGTTATACTTTGGGGCTAATCACAACCCTCCTTATTTTGATTTCTTGTTTTGAATCTTGGATTTTTGGAAAGATCTAAAAGTAGATACAACATATAAGATGAAGGGCTAGCAAAGGAAAACGTTAAAATCACATTTTTTTAAAGTATCCTATCCCCCTAAACCAAACAAAGCAAGCAGGGTGGTCAGGAGCTAACCACTTACTTTTATGGAAGAAATCCTTTAACTGGCAAACTCTCTAATACTAGTTCAATTTTTGTTTCAAGATTTATGAAAATTCTTTAAAAGATCACCATCACAAGTACATTTGTACTTATGTTATCATTAATCTGCTAAGGGAAACACATCAAACATTATTAGACTACCATATTCTCACAAGCGTATCCACTAGGTGCCCTCACCTTAATTAGCACCTTTCGTAATTCCTCAAAGTAGGTGGGAAAATCCGCTTCTACCTGAAGGTCTTCAATAGCAAAAGATGATGCCATTGACTGGATGATATCACCAGCCAAATCAATATCATCAGTATTGACAGTGATCTATGCAAAGAGAAAATAGGACAAGTTTAGCATCCTCAGATATTAGACAAACTTAGCTGAAACAGTACCTTCCCCACATTCAACAAAATTATTGAGCATATATTTATATGTAGTGATACATAAGATAAAGTTTAGTCCTCAAGAAAATTACAAACCGCAGTCATTATCTCCAGCAGCCGGCAAAAAGTTCAATCCTCTAGCCTTATAAATTAAATGACAAAATCATTCAAACAGTAAAAATGATTTTGTTCACGTCTGTATTCCCAATCCTTCCCAAATTAGATAAGAGAGGGGTGAAGGGAAGGAGAGAAGGAGAACACCTCTGTTACAGATTATGCCCCAGCGTTTAAGATGGAAACACTAACAGACTAAATTGCGACGTGTGATTTTATGACTTTGATACTGGTGTCCCCCACCTCACTCTGCACTGAACGGTAAATACCACACGAGGAATCTATGCCCCATGACATTAACCATTACCTCTCCGTTAAGTTTTATTTTTATATGCAGATGGCCACCATTCCGTAAGGATGTGAAACACACTTGAAATGGAGCATTCTGAATGTTACTGTCTTCCGGTAACAGAAAGTTCTGACTGAGCCACACAGCAACCTTAAAAATGAACACAATGAAATGAGCTTCCATTTTTAAAGCACAGTCATCCTTAAGGGAAGAGTTTTCCTTCTTTCTAGTGTTACTACTTGGTTAAAAAAAAAAAAGTTATATTTCACTCCCTACCAAGAAAACGCCAATCATACTCCCTCCCCCCACCACACATACATGTTAAGTAACATTCATAATGATGCCGCACTCCACAGCAGGCAAGATTTTAAAGAATTTTTTACTCAGGGCCGGGCGCGGTGGCTCACGCCTGTAATCCTAGCACTCTGGGAGGTCGAGGCGGGCGGATTGTTTGAGCGCAGGAGTTCGAGACCAGCCTGAGCAAGAGCGAGACCCCATCTCTACTAAAAATTAGAAAGAAATTAATCGGACAACTAAAAGTATATAGGAAAAAAAAAAAATTAGCCGGGCATGGAGGCACATGCCTGTAGTCCCAGCTACTGGAGAGGTCGAGGCAGAAGGATTGGTTGAGCCCAGGAGTTTGAGGTTGCTGTGAGTTAGGCTGATGCCACGGCACTCTAGCAAGGGAAAAATCTTTTTATTTTTTATAAAAAAAAAAAAAAAAAAAAAAGAATTTTTTACTGAGACATAATCTTATATGCAATGTATAAATGATTCAGGTATGATGCTAAGTCTGCTACACAATAGCTCTTCTGTGGTTGTATCCCAGACAACATAGTCTGCTTAAAACTATTCCATTCCATTCCTTAAAAAACATTAAATGAAGTGCATATATCACAGTCAGAGCTATATCCACATAATAAGTAAAGAATGAGTTTTAATGTTATAGTAATAATACTTTTCAGTGGTCTGCATCACACGTCCCCCGTAAGAACCACTGATGAGGGCTTTTGGGAGGGCCCACCTTTAGAGTTTCTGGTTCCACAGGCCAGGCAGGGGTCTGAGAATCTATCTACATGACTTAAAAGCCTCACCAAGAATTCTGAAGCCCAGCCAGTTAAAGTCCACTGGTATTAGTCCTTGAAACTTTACAAGGTGCTGTCAGATAATCCTCAGGGCCCTCCAAGGAGGTAGGCAAGATTAGCCTCACCTATAGGTAAGAAAATTGAGCTCAGGCTGGTGAGGGGAATTCCCCAAGATCACTAAGAATTTAATTATAATAGTCAAAGTCACACTTGAACCCAAAAATATTTCTAGCTCTGAGTCTCACTCTCTTTTCATCTTCATGCAGGTTCCTCTTAAAATACTAGGCCAGGACAACCACACTAAGACCGTAACAAGAGAAAGAGAGAAACTAAAAACTGGTAAGAATTCACCTATAACCAAGGATTGCTCAGATTTTTGTTTGTTTGTTTTTTTGGATACAGAGTCTCGCTCTGTTGCCCAGGGTAGAGTGTCATGGCATCAGTCTAGCTCACAGCAACCTCAAATTCCTGGGCTCAAGCAATCTTTCTGCCTCAGCCTCCCGAGTAGCTGGGACTACTGGCATGTGCCACCGTGCCCGGCTAATTTTTTCTATATATTTTTAGTTGTCCAGATCATTTCTTTCTATTTTTTAGTAGAGACAAGGTCTTGCTCTTGCTCAGGCTGGTCTTGAACTCCTGACCTCGAGCGATCCTCCCGCCTCGGCCTCCCAGAGTACTAGGATTACAGGCATGAGTCACTGTGCCCGGCCTGCTTGGATTTTTTCTAAAATGAAAGCAGACATTCTAGCAATATTTTTAATGCAGATTATAAGCCAATTCAAAGTTACGTAGTTCTTTCATACCATATTTGCTGCTACCAACTTAATACACTCATGTATTTCCCCCTTTCTATAAAATAACACGTGAAGGATTCTACACTGCAAAAACGTTAGAAGAAAAAAGCAAGGCTCTCACCCGCTGTGGCCGTTCTGCAATGGTGAAGTTCACATAACTGAGCGGCTCGCTGGCAGAGTCCGGGCTCGTCAGCGCGTACATGGAGAATCGGGGCAGCTGTCTTGTCAATTCGAATACATGAAACTGGGTGCTGCGGCCAACCGGTGGAACACAAGAGAATTGTTTTGTATAGAATGCTATTTCAAAGTGCAAGGCCCAGAAAATAAAGTCACTACCTGGGTCATCAATTGATATTTAAGGTTTTCACTGAAGAAAAAAAAACCCAAAACACTTGTGGGTTAAAGTACTATGGTAATGTATTAGGTTTGAAGTTTAGAGATAACACGAGTCTACATATACACGTGCATGCACTAAGGGTTTAAAAAACCTAAAATAAATGTGAAAAGGCTTTTCTTGTGCACTCACAAAGCAGTTTTTCTTCACCAGCTGAGGTTTTATTTATGCACACACATACACACAGACACACACACACATATCTCCCTAATATAAAGATGCGTCCTGACCCTTGTAGTCTTAGTAGCCAAAATCACAAGTTGACAAATTATCAATTAAACATATTTTTTAAACTTTTGTGATGAGATAATCTGACTAAAAATAAAAAATAATCATCTTAAACTTATATATCCTTCTTTCTTATCTCTATTTTTACACATTTCAAATTAGGGAAATAAAAGGTTATGTGAAATCTTGACTGGGTGGACAGAACCAATTAAACGGCTTCTTAGGGCCCACAAAATCCATGACATATAGAAAATCTAAACATCTTGCCCCTATCTAAGTGCTGTCTCAAAAGAACTGTGATTTGCAAAGGGTCACCTGCTTCTGTAACCCACGAACATTTTCAAGTGCAGATCCACAGGGACATCTTTGGGAGGTGCCATTGGGATGCGGATGGAGCTGGAGAGGCTGTGAGTGCTGGGATGCACCACATGGCTTTCACCTACAAAAATTCCCTCTGCGAAGATCAGCACTGCCCGGATGATGGTGTCTGCAGGAAGAGGGAAAACAGTTCAAGAACCACTCCAAGATGGCACAGGTGGTAAGCTGTCAGTAATTGCTCACCATTAGAAGTGGAAATGCACAGTTCCACGTGAGCAGCTTGAGTCTCGTTGCCCAGATTGACTGAGAAGGTGGCGTGGAGCGTGGTGTTGGCTGGGATGACGCCCCGTTGCCCATCAGTCTCATTCAGTGGACCACTCAATTCGGCCTGCAAAACACCCACTGGCTTCCAACTGGGTCACCAAAACAGCGAACTAATGTCAATTTTAAATAATACGGATATTCAGCTTCAAAAGGCAGAGTATTCATCATCTTATTTTATTAATCTGATTCTTTAGAATTTAGAGAACTCACCTCATCAGTGCTCCCTTGCTCTGTCCGGCCTGTGGGAAAACACCCTTGCCCCTTTCTATGGTTATGGTCCACTGCACCCCATCATTCCTCGTACTTTTTTTTTTGTATTGTTCTTTTAAAGTCACAAGGAAAATTGACTTGCTACAGCAAATTCAAATACAGTAATGCATGACAAATTGAAGTCCCACTCCCCAGCTCGTCCTCCAGCCTGTCTGGTATACACACACATATACACAACTACAGTTTTGTTTGTCCATTTTTGTATTAATTGTTTTTGAGAAAGATAAAAGATACTCTATACATATTGTTCTTGCTTTGTGCCACTTAATAATACCATAGGTGTCCTTCCCTAGCAGTCCAAGGATATATACTTCGTTCTTCTGAGCTGTTTAATACTCCCCAGCACATACTCCCTCCTAGTGATGAACATTTACGTTGCTTCCAGCTGTTCACAGCTATAAATAGTGCTGCAATAAATGTCTTTGGACACTCATGCAAATGTTTCCATAGCTTAGTTACCTGGAAGTGGAATTCCAAGATCAAAGGATACGTGCCCTCTCAATGCTCACAATGGCAAACAGGCTGAAGCGAAAGGGCCCATACCCTGGCCAACACTGACGCTCTCATTCTTCTTCCACATTTGCTAATCCTCCCGATCAGTCGTAACTTTTCAGACTCCACCTCCCATTAGGACCTACCTTGGCGTTTTCCTCGTAGTTACGAAGCTCTATCAGCAGATTCTGCTTTTTCTGACTCAGCTCCCGGATCAGGTCCTGCTCTACACTGGTGTCCATGAGGTTCCCCTTCATCTCAGCTGGGCCTGGCAGGTAACCCCGGACTGAAAAGAAGGAAAAAACCCTCCTGAAACTGAGGAATAGCCCAAGTATACCCAGGTCTACTTTTAGGTCATCAACTACCTAGTCTTAAAAGCAAAAACCTAAGTTCTCATCTCTCCAACTTAGATGGATTGATTAGAACTAGAGGATCTCAATATAAATACTTAACAGAGGAATTTCCTGGTATTTGGACCCTATCAAATTGAAAATTTGACTTTTCTTTCTTTTTCAAGACAGGATCTCACTCTGTCTCTCAGAATGGAGTACAGTGGTGCTATCATAGCTCACTGCAACCACAAACTCCTGGGCTCAAGTAGCTATGACTACAGACTCGTATCACCATGCCCAGCTAATTTTTTTCATTTTTTGTAGAGATGGGGTCTTGCTATGTTGTCCACACTGGTCTCAAATTTCTGGCCTCAAGTGATCCTCCCACTTTGGTCTGACTTTTCAAGGATTTTTCTCAACCCAATTTACTTTCCCCATCCACTGAGCAGCAGATTAACTGTATGTGGCCATCCATTCGGTAATCTCCCTCTACGACACCAGCAATTGCAGAAGAAAAGTTGTCTTTAAAGATGACCTCCCCAGTTCGGTCACATCGAGCGTCAACCTAAAAATAAAACAAGAACTTAAAAAGCCGCTTATGCTACAGTTTTTTCAAAAACCACAAAATTTAAAAATACAAATCAGCTTTAAAGGTCATTTAGTCTAGCATTTTTCAAGAGTATTCAATGAAGCCCTGTGACTTCTCAGGAGATACTTATGACTGCTAGGGCCAAAGGGGACCGTAAGAGGCCCCAACCAGCTGTGCTTTCTTCTTTGTAAATAAAGACTATTTTACATATTGGCCTCCACACAATATTTCCTTTGAAGAAACGGGTCTGCTAAGAGGCAGTATACGTAGCATATACAGCATAGTGCAAAAGGGCCTGGGCTTAACGGCCAAACCGCTCAGGTTCAGAATCCAGCCCTGTTATGTACTAACTACGGGATCTTGGGCAAGTTTTGTTTTTTGGTTTTTATTTTGTTTTTTTTTTTGAGACAGGATCTCGTTCTGTCACCCAGGCTAGAGGGCAGTGATGTCATCATAGCTCACCGCAGCCTCAAACTCCTGGGCTCAAGCTATGCTCCTGCCTCAGCCTCCTGAATAGCTGGGACTACGGTGCACACCTTCTCACTATGTTGCTCAGGCTGGTCTGAAACTCCTGGCCTCAAGCGATCCTCCCACCCCTGTCTCCCAAAGTGCTGGGATTACAGGCGTGAGCCATTGGGCAAGTTTCTTAACCATTTTGTGCTTGGTCTTCTCATCTGGGGATCAATAACCAGAGCACAGGGAAAATAACAGTACTACACCTCAAAGAGTTGTAATGAGGCCTAAGGAAGTTAACATACATAATGTACTTAAAACAGGGCCTGGTACATAAAAGTACACAATTAATGTTAACTCTATATAAAAATTTGATCTTTATTATATATAAACTATATTTGTATCTGAAGTCTGAAAAATGTAGAGTTAGCCCTATCTTCCACCATACAACCTTTACAACAATGCTGTAAAGAGCTCTTCTTCCACATAAAAACTATTCCGATACCTTAGAGAGCTCTCCTATCCTCTTTGAGTCTCCTATTCTCAAGAGATGGGACAAATAAATGACGGACTTATGAGAAACAAATGTATCTCAAAACAATAATGGATGACTATCACTTAAAATGATGATTTTCTTCCAGTCATGGACACAGGTGTTCTTAACAAAAGGCTAGCTCCAGAAAATCTGGTACAGCGATCATTTCAAGGGCCAATGCTGTTCACTATTTTTGCCTTTTCATAAACATCCTTCTGGGCAAAACTTTCCAACCAAAAACTAAAGTCATTTAGGTTACAGCCGACCCATTGTCTACAGTATATCACAGTCAAGATGCTATTAATAACATCATGGAAGCCTGTGAAGTAACAAATGACCTGTATTTTTACCGGAGTTGGATCTGTATATTTTCCTTTTCCATGCTACTTCTGTTAAGTGTAGATAATCAGTTTTTCCACTTATATAATGAACTGTGTAATTTTCTTATCTTTTTTATGTTCTGAAACAGATTATATAATAGAAATTCCTTAAAATTTTGAAAGCATTTAACTACAAAAACATCTAGGTTGAGTCCTATTTCGAGGGAACTTGATAATTTCTCAAATCTAGTATTTTCTAACCCTTGAATCGATAATAATAAATTATATTTCCCCAGAATATGTTCTATTGCTGTGGACTGAATGTTTGTGTCCCCACAAAATTCGTATGTTGAAATCCTAACATCCAAGGTGGTGGTCTTAGGCAGCGGAGCCTTTGAGAGGTGATTGGGTCATGAGGGCAGAGCCCTCGTGATCACGGTTAGTGTCCTTACAAAAGAGGCTCAGAGAGATGCCTCGTCCCTTTCCACCATGTGAGGTTACAGGGAGAAGATGACTATCTATGAGGAAGGCAGCCCTCGCCAGACACGAAATCTGCCGGTGCCTTGATCTTGGACTTCCCAGCCTCCAGAACAGGGAGAGATAAATTTCTTTTGTTTATCAGCCACCCACCACTTTATGGTATTTCGTCATAGCAGCCTGAACTAACCAAGTCATCCATTTTATAGACTTTCGAATTTCTCAGTAAGCAATCATACAGTCTTCTCTTATAATTTTTAATACCCACACCAAAGACAAAACTAAGTGCATAAGCAGGAAACCAACATAACGGCTTTTTAGAATCTGTTCTTCACATAACACAAAAGAAAGGCTACCAGGTGCTGGCCAAAAGTAAAGAAAAATCAAAGAGGAAAAGACAGGCATTAGTTGATCCCCTTCAGGCAATCCAACACTGACAGATAACAAAGCTGGGCCAAATGGTATCCATGGAGATCTGGCAGCTACTTAGTTTCTAACAAGACAATCCTGACTTGCCAAAAGACTAGAAAATTCTCATCAGAAGTTAAAAAAGGAAAGAAAGCAAAATGATTTTATTTTGAAGTTATAGCTCAGAAAACAATACATTGACATGATTCTTCCCATTATTTTTAAGTTTTTAGTCAGTTTTGAAGATTTATTAGAGAAGAGTTATTCAAACAGTTCATTATTAGGTTATTAAAATTCCTTTTTTTTACTGGCCTACACCTAGAATCAACCTGATTGATGGATTCTCAGTCCTTCAAAGAAGAGATTTATAGAGAATTTCCCTGGAGATTTTCCCTCAAAAAGGACTTACAAGACCAAAATGACACTTACTCTGCAGTTCTTGACAACTATAGCAGGAATAAACAACATGGAAAGATTATAAAGCGGAATTTGAAAACATAGCCAAGGAACTCAAGTTTACATTCCTATGTTACTGTTCTAAGTCATATAGTCAGTACACCTCCGTTAGTACTTTGAATTATACCTGAACTCTGCTATTTAAACTTACCTTCCCATTGGACCAGCCAGTTATCAGCTCATGCACACCATCGGAATTAAGGTCAAATGCATGAATGCTCATGGCATGATTTTTGGACTGAAAAAGAATTCCAACAATTAGTACAGAAGTCACTCAATAAGTATAAAGTCCCTGAATATTAGAAGCTGAATCATACTAACTTTAATTCTCCAGTATCGGGCTGTTTTGTCATAAACTCCAACTGTGCCATTGGAAAGGGCATAACCAAATCGACTGCCGTACATGGGACAGAGAGAGGTGATTATCTGCAAAAACAATACATAAAAATACAACATCTTTTCATTAAGGCTCAATTTAATGTGAAATATGGCTTTATAAAATTGCACGCCTTGCTAACAACTATGTTAAAATTAGATTTAAATGCACTTCCTCCAATCCATTAGCGGGGAATGGGGAATATATTCCTCTTCTCTCTGTGATATACGTTATCTAATTTCAGAGTTGGATAATCAGTTTTAAATAAACTCACAGAGTTTAGTGTTTTAGATCATGCTTATGTGGCAAGTTTCAAATTATTTAAAAAAAAACAAACAATAAAACTGAGGGATTAAGTAGGAAATAGGCTAAGTACACAAGATTTAGAATACATGCAATAGATGTTATTCACACTAACCCAACAGGTGTTAGTGATTATTTCAGCTTCCTTAACTTGCAATGTCCTACAGTCTAAATTTTAAAAACACTTGTAACAATCCACAATTAAATATCTAACTTTTATGTGTATATTTTTCTATGACATAATTTATTGTTTTCTAGAAGTAAAAGAAAACATAATCCTTTGAAACGTAAAAACTCAAGCACATGGATTTGTACAGTGCATAACAAAATACAGAATGCATATATTACACAGAAATATTTACAGGGCCATTCGAGGATATGATATCCTTAAAAGGATAAAATTTTAGATATTGAACAAAATTACCCTTTAAAGTTAAAACCAAAGCTTAGTGATATCTATGATCCTGTAGACCTACTTTCTAATTCTGCCCCTAATACAAGAGCTATTAAGAAATAAATTATATCAAGCAGAGAATAGTTATATAATTTCCTTTACGCCTACAGCTTTTCTACAAAACCGCCCACTTCACTTAACTCTGAATACAAAGTGCTATGTAGGATTCCAAAATTATTTAGCTCTAGCCATTCTTTTGGCAATACTTAGTACTGTTCAACTGCCAAACGAATCATGATTTTGCTGATCTGGGAAAAGATATTTGACCTAGTAGCAAAACCAAACCAAGAGTACAGGAAAATGGCCCTGCAAATGAATAATTTTTTACAGTCCATATTTTCATAAATGTATCCACAGATTCCCCAGGTCCTTTGGTGCTTTCTTAGTTCATTTGTGTCTTTCTTTTGTGCACTGGAGGATCAACAGGTCCCCTCAAATCCCTAGCTGTATTTCATGTCCTCCTCCTCTTTTCCAGGATTTAGGAAAAAAGTGTTTCAAAGAATGTACCCTCCTCATCTCTAATATCAACAATAAACAGAAACCCAACCTGAATGATTCCCATCAAATGAGGACAGATTTACTAAAAACTAGAACAAAAGGAATACGATAATGCAGGACACAGCACCTATAAGGCAGTGATTTTCAAATTGGGTTTTTGTTGGGGGTGTTAGTGGGGAGGTTGCAAACCCCTTTAAGAATCTAATGAAAGCAAACAATCCTCTCTCCAGAAAGCACACATGAGCACATAAAACAGAACCCCCTGTATAGACATACATCTTCAGACCACTGCTTTTGGCACTCATTTCTCCCCTTCATTTCTTCTCTGTCCACGACTATCATTTACATAACTGGGAATATATAAAAAGTATAGTGGGACTAAGTAAAAACTCATGACTCTCACTATAGGATAAAAGTAAATTAGTTAAAATCATTGATAATACTTTGTATATCAATATGTAGGTTTTGATTTTTTATCTCCTTTTCTAGTTAGGGGAAAAGAAGTCCAATTTTCCTAGACAGCTTTTACAAGTAGCAGGAAGCAAGGAATTTAAGGACAAGTGGCCAAGGTCAGTTGTGAGGCCAGTGCCCTCAAGCTTTGCTGATACGCACTCCCAAACACCACCTACTGAAATTTTTCAGAATCCCACCATTCTGACCTCTAAGACTTCCTTCTACTGGTTTCTTTCTGTCCATTTATAACATTCACAAGCCACTGCTCCTTTATCCTCTTCTTATTCCTTAATTGAGAATATCTTAATTCTTTTTTGTGTTTCAGTCTTGCCAATCTTAGAAAACCAGCAGCAAACAAATATCCTGAGAATGTTAAAACCACAAAATATACAGGTAATCTTTGGACGCCTCTTTTAAAAAATAAAGTTTAAGGGTTACAACTCTTTTAGAATTTGTGAATCTAGTGAAAATTGGAAAACCCCACACACAAAGAAAAAATATGAAGCTTAAACTCTGTAAGAAACATCTCAGGTTCAATTAACAATCGTAGGCCGGGCGCGGTGGCTCACGCCTGTAATCCTAACACTCTGGGAGGCTGAGGCGGGCGGATTGTTTGAGCTCAGGAGTTCGAGACCAGCCTGAGCAAGAGCGAGAC